>PVHP010004770.1:0-69259 GCA_004024765.1 Zapus hudsonius | reverse complement strand
ATGGCATAGAGCAAACATTTGGAACTGCTGTGAGGCATAACAAGGAAAGACGGGGCCAAGGCAAACTCAACAAATATTAGCAAACATCCACATCTGCAGTTCAAGTCCCACAGCACAACCAGTGACTGACAAGTCTCTGGATTTTTCAATTTTGTCCCTCCAGCTTGGCTGAGTACCTGGGGAAACTTCCATCCCAAGTTAACATCGCTCCATGGTAGTCCTTGCAAAGTCCTGGTATGTCCACATCTTCGGGTCTCCATTGCAAACCACGGTCCACCTTCCAATGGCTTCACTTGCCAACCAGGGACTCCACGCACTGTTCCAAATACCGCATCTCAGCAGCGGCTCCTGGAACCGTGTGCACTTCACGACCCACTCCACGCATGAATTCCTCATGCTTCCAAAGGCAGTACCAGGTATGCAGGACACAGCCATGTTGTTAATTCAGGGACAAAAGAAACATGACCTTGAAGAGCAGATTCCTTTCATTCAGTGATTTCCTTTCCAAAGAGTTTGCACAGTCCATCTTTCTGTCCTTCCTGGGTGGAAACACCTCAGGCATCTCTCCATCACTGTTACAGAACTTCCCCTCAATCTGTAGTTTCAATAAATACTTTCCCTCCCCCAAATTGTGCCTGGTTTGAAGATTCATCCCAGCAGTGTATGGCTGATTATGACACCCAGGTTGGGTGATTCAGGGGTTGAAGACCAAGCAAAGACCTTTCCTCGGATTCTAGATAGACATCATGTACTAGCTGGCCCAGAGCAGTCATGGGAAGTTGCACAGGCTGGGCACACAACCAGGTAGCTATGGCGGGGGCATTGGGTGACTTATAAACTCTGCCAAGTGTTGGGATGCCTTGATCCCAAGTGTTGGAGATATTATTTGTCCTCAAGGGGAATGATGAGGTAGGGAGAAGTGATTATCATGCACTTTGAGGATCTCACTCCCACCCATGCGTGCAAGTATTTTGCTAATTGAAAACTTACTGGGTCCGGGTTCTTTTGCATGCTTTCAGCATTATTCCAGACCACACTGGGAAAACTGAGGCTGAGACAGGGGACCACTGGTGGAAGGTTACTCATCTGATAACTAGGGAAGTCTCTCTAGTTGCTGGGGGACTAGAGGAAGGCTCTGAAGTAAGTGGTAATGTGAGCAGGTATCAGGAAAAAGTTGAGACCTCAATGGACACACCCTGCCCTCTAACTTTGCTGAGGGCCCTATTTATCTGGAAGCTTCTGTCCCCAATCTGACTTGGTAAGTAGGGTGCTGCTCCTGTATCTCTTCTGTGCCATTGGACAGTGCTGCCCATGTGGGTGTGTTCAATACCCTTGACCATTAACTCACTCTGCAGTGAGGCCTGGGAAGGGAGACAGGGGCCTGGCCTGGCTGCCTACACTTATTTCCCATGGAGAATTGCGGGGCAGGTGAGTTGAAGGAGCTCCTGGAGTCCAGAGAGCACTCACTGTTTCTCTGCTGCCAGAAGTTCCTGTGGCTTCAGGGACAGGTGGATCCCATGTTGAAACTTAGTAAATGCTGACCGAGAGAAGATGGAATGGAAGGAGAAGGGGACATTATTCAGCTCACAGAAGTCAAAACCCAAGATGACACTTGGCATCCTCTCAGATGACAGACTGCCTGGCACCTTATGCCTGTATAGCCAGTTCCAGCAGAAGGGAGAAGGAACAGTGAGCCTCTACTGTGTGTTGGCCCTTTGTAGGGCACCTTGAAGATGTCATGGATCCCTGTTGCCTACCATCTGGGTAACTAGCGTGACTCATATTTTACAGAAAAATCTGGAGATTTGCTTGGAACTCACTGTGGAAAATCTCAGCGTGGGGTCAGGACCCACTCACTTCCCACTTGTTCCAGTAGTAGGTGTTCTTGCCACCTGCCTGTGGGGCTTCACACCACACTGAGCCTTTTGGAGGTGAGGTACATTTTAGAAGATGTATAAAAATGAACTTAGAACCTAATTTTCACCCTTTCAGAGGATTCTGTTATTTGTAAAAGCAGCACCTCCTTTTTGGCTTTTATACATGGATTTTTTTTTTCTGAAAACCTCCAGATGTCATTGAATCATTAAGATTGTGTCATGGAGGAAACAGGAAACAATAGCTATCTGTCCCCAGGTGACAAATAGGACAGGTCATAACCTGTTAAGTGAGGGAGGCAAACTCAGGTCTACTGAAATTAGCCTCAAGTTGGCACCCAAATGCTGGGGGGATCAGGCCAGGTGCCCCTTCTCTAAAGGAAAGAATGAGTGACTCAGAAGTGGCTTGAGCCATCCTGTCAGGTTGTGCTATCCTGTTCTGACTGAGCCTCCTCAAGCAGGCTCTCAAATAGACTCCAAAGATTGGAAAACACAGTAATCATCACAGCACCCATTCATTAAGGCTCCATCCAAGATGGCTACTCTCATCTTTCTCTTATTCCTTTTATGGATGTGTGAGATTCATGAAGGTCAAGCAACTGGCCCAAGATGCCACGGAGAATGGCTTCTCCCACAGCTACTTCCACCTTGCGGTGCCGCGTAGGGGGCATGTCCATGCCAATCTGGGCAGGTCTGCCTCTGGGTGCAAGGTGTGTAACATTGGCTGACATCACTTATCCAGAGAGAGGATCCAGCCCCCAGGTGTGGCAGTTGGGGGTTCAGTTTAGTCCACCCATCTCTCCTCCTGTCTTCCTCCCAGCAGGAAGGCAGAAGTGCCTTCAGGAGAACTTTCAGGAAATCCAGTTCTAGGAACATGCCAGTCTCTGGGAAGGGTTGGTGAAGGGTCATCCTCTGTGCTGAGGAATTTGAAGCTTTGAAGTATTTCCCATACAGACATCTGGGTCATCCTGACCTGGGCAGACCTGCTGGGTTTAGAGAGCTGGCCAGGGGTGATATGAAGTGATCATTTGTCTTTCAATGGGACTGGGGACAAGGAGGGACATCCCACGCCCCTTCTGCTTTCTCTCACAAAGCTTCTAAGGAAATTCCATTGCATTGTATTTACAAGACATCCCCAACTGTCAGTTTCCTTGAACACAATGTATTTAATAAAAAGCCATTAAGCCTTGTAAAGCTGTCAGAAACCTAAATGACACTTGTAATAAAATCTTGTCGGGTGACCTGTTCCGGTTAATCAGGCCCAGTGACATCATCACTGCGGATCTGTCTGATACCCCGGGCGTGAGGTATATTTAGACAGCTTTATGATCCACATGGATTTGAGTTATTAAAATTGTACAGTTTTGCAAGGAATTTGGGATTTAATAAAGCGGCAGAGAAACTACAAAAGGAGCAATAACCTTCGGCAAAAACCAGTCCCCTGCATGCTTGGGGGCGTGCGCCCAGGCTGGTTGCCTGACCAGGGCTCATGCCAGGTGTTCGCAAGGGTGAGTTTATGAATCTATAATACGTTTATCTGGTATTCACAAGGCAGGCAAATCAATTACATCTTTCCCAATGACTTCAAGGTGGTGAATGAATCATGCTTACATGTAGATTTATGGATTTATTCAGATTACAAGAAGACATTACCACCAATGCTATTCACTCTAATAAGCCACTCTGAGCCAATACAACTGCTCTATTGGCTGTTTCGGGCCCTGCCCACCCCCCTGGAAGGTTCCTGGTCCTCCAGCCCCTTTAAAGTGTAACTCTATCTTGAACTACACAAAGCCTGACTTCATGTAACCATCAGGATGTCAGAGATGGGCAGGTATACATTAGGGACAAACATCTATACATTTACATAAGGGACACATATTTTTAAAAAAGTGTATTGGGCACAAGTATATACATCGCACCTGGTATCCTGGCATAAACTGGCACAGTGATCTTGATATCTCAGTCAAATTGTTCCATTTGTTTCTAAAGATATTTTAATCCCACATGACCTCAAACTTCCCATGAACCAGGGCCTAGACCCAAGGCCGCCCACAGTCTTTGCAATAAATCCGTTGTCTCCCTTCTAGGCCCTCAACTCAAGCCCATAGATCACCCCTCCCTGCATCTTGCTTCAATTACTCAATTAAGTGCAGTAAAGTTCTTGTAGGTTTTGCAGATGTCGCTTTATTATCAAGGCCTCAGACGAACACGAGAGTTCAGGAGCCGAGGTTATGGGGAGGTTGCTGGGGGAAGGGCAGGGACCAGGCACTGGGATATTCTAAGCAATTGCAGGGGACAGAGCCAGGGAGAGGGCAGGGGCATGCTTCCCAGCTCTGGTAACCCCCTTCCCTTCACAGTTTGGGGAATTCAGATGTTATCTCACTGAGAAACTGCTTGTGAGAAGTGGGTATTCCACCTTCCAATGAGATAGTGCTGTGATTAACAGACACTTAATTGGGCCATTTATCAAGAGCAGGACCTGCCCCCAAGTCAGTGGGCTAAGTAAATTATGACCCACCCTGCAGGTGTTGAACTGGCAGCCCTATTACTCTTCTCCAAATGGCCTTCAGAAGATTTTATATGAAAAGATGACTTATTTCCAGAAGGAATTTGATTGTACTTGTGTTTTCCCCTGATGTGCCAGGGTTCTGCCTGGCCCCTCATCCTTTGTGCACCGAGGACTGTTGAAAATTAGAGCCACTGAGTCTGAGCAGGTCAGAGACAGAAGATACCACCATTCAGACCTCTTCCCAGATGGTAAACAGAGGTATGGGCAGAGTAAGTCCAATTATAAAACCACTTAATGTGTGGACAAGGCTGTTTCCAGCTTTGTACTATTTTTTTGTATATGTATATGGTGTGTCTGTATGCATGTTAGTATGCTCGTGGATGCATGTGTCAGGTGTGCCTGCACAGGTGTGTGTGTAGGCCAGAGATCAGCATCAGGTGCCTTATTCAGTTACTTTCCACCTTGGCTTTTGAGCCAGAGCCTCTCACTGAACCCAGAGCTATCCATTCATTAGACTGGCTAGTCAGCAAGTCCCAGAGGTCCTCCTGTGTTTTTACTCAGTGTTTGGATTACCAGTGTGCACCACCACACTGGACAGTTACTTGCCTCCAGTGCCTCAGGCCCTGGGTTCAATTCCCCAGTACCCATGTAAGCCAGATGCACAGAGTGGCTCATGCATCCAGAGATCCAGAGTTCCTTTGCAGTGGCTAGAGGCCCTGGTGTGCCCTCTTCATTCTCTCTCTCTCTCTCTCTCTCTCTCTCTCTCTCTCTCTCTCTCTCTTCATATGTATCTCTCTGCTTGCAAGTAAATAAATGAAATACTTCAAAAAATAGTTTCTCGGGCTGGAGAGATGGCTCAGCGGTTAAGGCACTTACCTCCAGTGCCTAAGGCCCCGGATTCAATTCCCCAGGACCCACATAAGCCAGACCCACAAGGTGGTAGCCCTGGTGTGCTCTCATGCTCGCTCTCTCTCTCTCTCTCTCTCTCTCTCTCTCTCTCTCTCTCTCCTTGAAAATGAATAAAATATTTTAAAAACTAGTTTCTCTAGCTGATGGAAAAGGATTCCTAAAAACACCCAAGAATTTAGTTCTGAATAAGTTTTTCTTTTAATATAACTTCAAACAGAGTGTTTCACCCTTTGCATTATGGATATTTTGAACTCAATCGTTCTTTGTGGTGGGGTCTGTCTTATACATCACTGAGTGTTGAGTAGCATTCTCACCCATCTGGAAACATCCTCTCCCAAAGTTAGGATAGCAACAATATCTCCCAAAGGACAGGCTGTCCCTGGCTGAGAATCACTGGTCTAAGGCTTCATTGTCATCAGCGTCATAAGACTGATAACATGGTCAATAGCAGTGAACACCTACTGAGTGTTAGGAATGAAGTCGATTTGCATGAATTCTCTCATCAAGCCCTCCCACTAACCACTGGGTGGGTGCCATTAGCACTCCATTTTACAGATGAGGAAGTTGAGGCACAGAGGGGTGAAAGTTTACCTGAGTTCACATAGGGGCAGTGGAAACCCTGAACCTTCTATCCAAAGTATGGCTCTGTGGAACTCAATTTTTTAAAAAATGCTGCTGTGTGTCTGTCTGTGTGTGGTATGATGTGATGTGTATGCAGTGAGTGCAGATGCAAATGCCCTGTGTACACGCATGGGGAGGCCACAGGAGAGCATCAAGTGACCTCTTTCCTGTCATCTGCCTATTTCCTTGAGACAGAGTGTCTCACAATTCAGAGCTGCCGTTTTGTGGTTTTGGTTAGTCAGCGAGACCCAGCATCTCCGTGGGCCACCCTCCACAGGACTGGAGTTACAGACATGTGAAGCCATGCTTCACATGAGAATCAAATTGCCTTTGTCCCTCTGGGGTTCTTGTGCTTTCATAACAAGAGAAACTGTTCAACTATTTCCCCAGCCCCAAAATTCAGATTTTTAAAAAATCCTATTTTTTTTAGGGAAAGGGAGAAAGAAGAGAGAGAGAGAGAGAGAGAGAGAGAGAGAGAGAGAGAGAGAGACAGAGAGAGAGAGACAGAGAGAGAGAGAGAGAAAACATAAGCACATCCAGTGCCCCAGTGCCTCTTGCCACTGTAAAGGATAGACACACATGCCACTTTGTGAGTCTGGCTTTACATGGGTACTGGGGAATCGAACCAGGGCCAGCAGGTTTTGTAAGAAAGCATGTTTAACTGCTGCGTCACATCCCCAGCCCCAAAATTCAAATTTTCAATGAAGCAACAAAATTGTACCATTTTCATTCCTGCTATTCAGGAGTAAACTTGTCGTATCATTTAGGGTAAGACATCACTTTGCTCCCAAATTAAGAAGAGAAGAGAAAATATGTTCCATGGCTCTTTCCTGGGAGGGGCTGGCATGTGAGGAAGTTCAATGCTGGTCCCATTGTGGGGACCTCCAAGCATTCATGCTAACAGGAGATGGGAACACCTGAACAACAGTATTTCACTGAGCAAACACCTCTCCAGCCAAGTCCACTGATGCCATGAGCCCGCTCTCCCTCCACAGGCTGAGTTAGATTGTACCCTGAGATCTGGATGCTATCTGATGTCTGGGCTGGGAAATTCCCAAGTGAAAAATGACTGTGACCTTGGCTCTAGGCAGTGTGTCTGAGTCTCATGCCCAGGTCTAAATTCAACGTAAAAACAGTGATATGAGCTGAGAGCCAACCATATGGAGATCTGTGATCTGGGTCCAGTGTGTCCAAACTGCTTTGGCTATGGGATTTGGAAGACATAAAAGGACTTTTCTACATGAGTATAAATATGACCTGCCTTCTCATCCTTGCATAATTAATATTAGAGATACCTTACCTGGCGCTCCCATTAAGTTTACTTGAATTTATTTCTATATCCCCTTAATATTGCTCCATCTATTATTTTATTCACTTGTGAACTATATGTAATAACTCATGGTGAGTTATTACATATAGTTCATGGAATGAGCCATGGGGCGTATGTTCTTTTCTCTTCTTAATGTGGGAGCAAAGTGACTTCTTAGCCTAACTGATATGACAAGCTTACTCCTGAATAACAGGAACAAAAATTATACTATTATGTTGCTTCATGAAAAACGTGAATTCTGGGGCTGGGGAGGTGACTCAGTGGTTAAAGATATTATAACCCATGTTCTAAGAAATGAGTTGTGAAGTAATCGTGTCATTGCGGTGACATCATATAGCATATATCACAAGCCTAGACAGTAGGTTGCTCACCCCGTGTGGACTGCTTATGTAATAAAGTAGGCACGAACTGATGAGGGAGTCATTGGTAAAGCACAACACACTATTTTGCAGTACACACTGAGAATAAATTGAGAGGCGTATATTCCAAAAGGACCATAAATAATCACTCTAGTAAATGAATGAACCAGTCACAGATCATTATTATCGAGTATTACATACTGCACATAATTACATGAGTTATACGCCTAGTAATGTCATAGGTTCATTTATATCAGCATCAGGACAAACATATGGGGGATGCCTGGTGCTTTGTCGTGGTGGCTATACTTTCACTGGACCAAAAGGAGTAGCTCATCTCCATTAAATTTTTTTGGGATCACTGTCATACATGTATCACTGTGAAGCACATGATTCTGTGTGTGCGTGTGTGTGTAGCAGACCACATGATAAGCAGAGGTTTGCTCTGTCCTTTTCTCCCACTGATACTGTTAAATCTCTCTCTCCCTCCCTCCCTCTCTCTCACTCTCTCTCTCTCTTTCTCTCTCTCTGTCTCTCCATAGAACAGACCACTCCCTGGACCTCTGATTGGCTCACTCATTGCCAGCTCCCTTGCAGCTCCTGGCACAGCCTTTGTAAAGACCTGCTGATGGGCTGTGGATCGATCCAGGGCTCAGTTGTGATGGGTGTGCAGGGACTTGCTAAGCAGCTTCTGACAACTACACAGCCTGTTATGTCTTGAGGCCCAGCCTGAAGTCACCAGCTCTTAACACACCTCCCCACCCACAGGGAGAAAAGAGAAAGGCAATCATCTCAGAGCCCAGATGTGAAAACCCACTTGCTGGCCAGCTCCCCCCACTCCAGCTTCCTCCACCCTCCCCTTTTCTCTGTCCTCCCTGGATGTAACATTGTCTTTAGTGGGAATGAAGGTCACAATGGTCACTCAACTGCCTTGGGGTGCAGGAAATGTGACTGTTCCCAGAGGAGATGAATGTCAGGAACCCACCCTTCAGGAAAGAGGAAGATTTGCTGGGATAGCTACGGCTCCAATCCCACCAACGCACATAGATTGTGAGAAGAAAGTGGATGGTTGCTGAGGTCTACTTGAGGGTGGGGACCCTCATCTGATCATACAGAAGCTTGCTCTTCTGTGCCACATGTCCTGGGCTTTAGAGTAGCACCACCAACTGGACCCCAAGTCACCTACACTTGTCCCCTCACCCACCATTGCTTATTTGAATGGCCTTGGTATTCCAGGTACTAGGAGAGCTGTGGGGATTAATGGTCATGATAACTTCCTGAAGCGTAAGGAAACTGAGGAAATAAGCATGACTTGGATATTCCCACATATAACTAGGGGAGGGAACATTGGGGTAAGGACCATGAAGGAAAGTGAGGTGTGGCCAGACGTGGCGGTGCATGTTTTAATCCCAGCACTCGGGAGGCAGAGGCAGGAGGATCACTGTGATTTCAAGGCCACCCTGAGACTACATAGTGAATTCCAGGTCAGACTGGGCTGGAGTGAGATGTTACCTTGGGGAAAAAAGAAAGAAAGAAAAATGAAAATAAGGTGTGGTTGGTGGTTTTTAAAGGGGCACCCTATTTGCATGGGAGAGTCTGATGTGGCCGTCTAAGAAGGAAATTTTGATTCTCTGAAGAGTTGGAAATGAAACTTTATGTGTTTGGTTGGAAGGAGGGCTGAGAATATTCCAGAACTTGCCAAAATGGCAAAAGTTGGCCTCTCTTCCTTTCTTCCTTCAGTAGCTGCCTCCTTTGCCTACCCTTTCTCTACCAAAGCTGCTCTCAAGAAATTATCTTGGGCTCTTGGCCAAAAAGAAAAAGAAGAGGAGGAGAAGGAAGAGGAAGAGGGAGATCTTACACCATGGCTGAAAGACAGGGCCAAGAAAGATGTGGTCTCTTCCCCCAAGATGCTCACAGTGTCCTTATACCCATCCCTCAGAGGTCAGTGTGCAGGAGAGGAATGCTGGGAAATCCAGGAAGACCATGTGACTAGGCCTGGCTGGGACTCTGGGCACAGATCAGGAGAAGCACTCAGAGAGACAGGTTGTCCTGGAGGTCCAGTTTGAGATCTCTGACTTTCAACCTAGTAATGGACAAAAGACCCTTCAGCCAGCAGGACGCTGAAGGCTGCTGGAAGGCCAGGACCCTCCATGTGAATGAAAAACGGAGGCCCTTGTGGGAAAAAAAAAGTGTTTCCATGTGGATAAAGTTTTTCCTCCTGAAAGACCTGCCCTATGCCTGAGGAAAGCAGCCAGGTTAGCAGCAGAAGACACCTCTCATGTCTCACTCCTAAAGACCTTCTGAAGGAGGTGGGCTCAGAGCCTATGGAAGCACTCGCTCTTTCTTCATAATGTCCACCAAAGGCCACCAAAGTGGCCTTTATGGCAGACAGACCTGATGGGCCCTTAGCCGATGCCCAAGTTGCCCTCTTGTAACAAGTCCAGGAATACCAAGCGCTCCACTGTGTGCATTCTGGGAAGTGTCAAACATCTATTGAGATCCAGTCAAAACCAGGTCCGGGGCTCTTCTGGGACCCTCCTGCAGGGGGCTCTCTCAGTGTCTCCAGGTGAGGAAAGAAGCCAGAGCCCAGCCCAGGACCCACACTGCAGCCTCCCCAGTGCCAGGTCGCCTCCCTAAGCACTCACCTCGCACTGTCTTCCAGGATGCATTGGACACGATTACCCAGCCATCAGAGCAGGCTGAGGGTGTCCTGAGGTCCCTGGATCCTCCTCGGTCCCATTTTGCAGACAGGAAGGACACCACTGAGGGCAGGGCTGCCTGCAGAGGGAAGCAGGTAAGTGAATTAGCCCAGCCCGAAGGGAGCCGTGGCGGCTCTGAACAGTCAGGCTCGGCCGGGTTTCCACTCGGCTGCCTCAGCCACGCTTCTCGAGCTGGCCTGATAATTGCTCATTATGAGCTTAATCTGGGCACAGCCGGGCCTGGCAGCGGAATTGCATCACATCAAAGCAAACTCTTCAAAGGAGCAGAAAGCTGGCCTCTGGGGTAATTAGCTGAGGGCCTATTCTCTCCTGCTTGGGACAGTTGGAGGGTTTCGGGCAAGGTCCAAATGACACAAAGGACAGCTCAAGTTGTCAACTCTCTGCTGAACGAGGCGAAGTTGATGATTCAAGTCACACAATTTTTTAAAATTGTTCTTTCTCTTTCTCTCTCTCTCTCTTTCTCGGTTGGGGATCCAACCTAGTGGCTTTTGTATGACAAACAAGTTCTCTATCATATTTTAATATTTTTCTAAGATTTATTTTTTCTCCCTGCCTGGCTTCAATGTCCTAATCAATTAATTATCTTTTGTATACCTCTCTCTAGACTTTCATTTTCTTCTGGAAGGCAATGGGGAAAAGCACTAATCCGTACACGTATATCACCACTGTGGCTCACACGTGAAATCTGAAAGAAGGTATCAAAACCTTGCTTGTGCATAAAGGTGCTGTGAATCACAGTCCCGTGACTCAGTTTCCCCAGTTGCCCAAGCTAAGCAGCCTAAGGTGGCTACCTTGGATCTGGGACTACTGGTTCATCCATCCAAGTGGAACCTCAGGGGTAACAGGTCTGGCACGAGACCTCGGAGAAAAACCAAAGACATGACCGTTCACTCTGCATGTCCGCCTTCCCCTTTGCCCTGCTGGAGGGAGAAGCAAGGTGGTTATGTCTCTAAGCCCATTTGCAGTCCCCTGTCGCTCAGCCAGGTACCCCACCAGCACGGCACAGAAGTGTAGAATGTGCTAAGAGACGTTATAATGGACTCTGATACCTCTTTTTGATGGCCTGGGGGGCAGTCAGGCTAACAGAGTTTGACATAGAAGCTAAATGGTGTTGAACTGGCCAGCGGGGTGCCAAAAGCCACTGTGCCTCAGTGGTGGGCAGTGTGCTGATTCCAGAAGTGGCTGGCGAAGGCTGAAGCAGACCACCTTAATGAATGACAGCATTTTTCACTTGCCTTAAAGTTATACCGGGAAAGAACTCACCTGACATATCTTTTAACTATGTTTAGCAATGGACATTTTAAAATAATAAAATTGGGAGGGCTGAACTTGTCTGAGCCGAATGACAGAGATGGTCTGAGACTTTAATCAAAAGCCATCAGACTGGGGAGAGGAGGCAGGCGTCATGATCAACAGTCTATTTAATAGAAATAAGACTGCTTTCTATTTGCTGGTAACAGGGAATCCAGTTGAACTTTATAATTTCTGAGCATGGAATTTTTTGTATCAGTTATTTCATCAACAATGAGAAAAATGATTAGCGCCATTGTTATTCCCTGAAAAGGAGCCCCTGCAGTCCTGGGAATGGACAGAGACACAGTTGCTTCTAACACAATTCAAAATATTCAAGTCCAATGCAAATTCTCTTTCAGCAAGACCCAGCTTTGGCCACAGGCTCTCTGTCTTCCCATTGGCTCTGCACTCACAAGGCCCTTATGCTTGCATGAATCAGGAACCCCATGCTGAAAACATAAGCCTTTAAAATTGCTTCACAAAGCACCTGCAGCCTTCGCTAATCCTCAGGTGTGAATATAGCATGCACCTGCTCAATATTCCCTTGGTATTTGTGTTAACTATAGGGGAAGTCATGCAGAGGACTTCTTGGGAGTGCCATGGTATTGTGGACAGAGGAGGTGGTCCAGCCTGTCACAGACCCACAATTGCCTTGTCCCTAGAATGGGTGAGAGGAGGATATGACACTCTCTGACCGGAGTATCTCCCTTCCTTATCACTCCCATGACCCTTTTCTCCTCCATGTTTGGACACTGAATCTGCATGCATCCCTCCCACCCAGTGCAGGACCTCCAAGCCCCCCCCCCCCACAGGTGCTTAGTCAGCACTTCATGAGCAGCCCAGCTCCCACTATTGCTGTGCTAAGACACCCAAGGTGGAGTCACTTATTAAAAACTGTATTGGGGTCATAATTCTGGTGACTGGAGGATCTGAACTTGTTTCCAACCATATGTTATTTCAGTTTGGCCTTGTAGACAGACATGCAACATCTAGGTTTTTCTCAGATTATAGGATGATGAAGTGAAGTACACCATTCCACCCACCATCCAGCAGTCAGTAACAAGTACCTCTTGTGTGATATGGGTGGTGTGTGCATATGTGCACATATTGTGTGTGCCCCTGATTCTCCTTTATCACTCTTCCTTATTTCCTTGAGACCTGATCTCTCTCTTCTTTTTAGTGATCGTCCTGGGGATCGAACACAGGGCCTTGTGTATGCTAGTTATGCGTTCTACAACTGAGCTATATCCTCATCCCAAGACTGGGTCTCTCATCAAACCTGGAACTTGTGATATTTTCCATTTTTTCAGTGAAACTAGCTGACCAAGAAGCCCCAGGAAATCCCATGTCATGCCCATCAGCACTGGGATTTGCAGGTGTGCACAGCCATACCTGGCTTTTTATGTGGCTGTTGGGGAATCGAACTCAGGTCTTCATGCCTTTGTAGCAAGCACTCTTACCCACTCAACCATTCCCCCCACCCCATCCTCTCCATTTTTAATCAGTTCATGTGCAGCTTGTTGACATCCACTGAGACTGTATTTGCATCGCAGAACTGAGCAGGATAGAAGTTTGATTTGATTTTCCTCTTTTCAGGACTCTTCCTAATTGCAAGAGAATCTAAAAATACAATTGGTGTAGTTGATATGTACCCTGCCTTGTTTAGAAAGTGAGGCTGGGAGAAAGAACGCAATTAAACTGTCAAATGTAAGTGTTTCTCCCATTGAATGTGAAGCAGCTCATTTCCATGTACTTTTCCTGGGTTTAAAGTAAAAAGGAAAGAAGGTTCTAGAACAACTGGTAGTTGCAAAATGAAGAAGCATGAGAGATGGCTTCAAAATTGCTATGCTCAAATTATTGTGATTTAACCATATGATGCTGCTGAGCAAGGGGGCGCAGGCCCGTAATCCCAGCAATCAGGAGGTGGGGCAGGAGGGTCAGGAGTTCAAGGCTAGCCTCAGACACATAGCAAATTTGAGGACAGCTTGGAATACATAAGGCCCTATCTCAAAAAAAAAAAAAAAAGAGGTAGGACACTCATGGGTCACTACTGCTTTGGTGGCTCTTGGCCTCTGTATAACTAAATCCCAGGCTCCTTAAACAGCAGAGACTCTTATCAGAGCTCTCAGGGTGGCAAGGCTCTGGACCCTACTGAGGAGCTTTGTAAATGCTGTTTATTTTTGAAGTAGGTAATATCACTGATTTGGGACACTGGGCTGGGATCCCTGGATATGAAGAAAGCTGTAGACTTAAGTTTTAAGGTGTATTGGGACTAGCTGGAAACCCCAAATTTTCCTCTACACCTCCACACAAATTGGAGATATTGATCACATATCATGGGCACTAAGAGAGAGGTAAGAAAGACATCTTTGTGGCCTCAGAAAAAGTTCCCAGCAGGCTGCAAAAATGTGGCAGAGACAGGAAAAGCCATAATTCAATTCAGCTAGCATTTGATTGTCTGCTATGCCTGGGGTTCAGTTAAGGTCCAGGCTCAGCACACAGCTGATATTCCAGAATGATCCATCAAAATAGAGAAGATGGACTGAGGAAATAAATTGATTAAGATTTAACAAAGAATGTTTGGGTGAGGCAGACAGACCCAGAGAGTGGGGTTAGTGGAGAGGTGGATGTGGTTATCAATCAGGACACATTTTTTTATATTGCTTTCCTTTTTTATATAAAAAACACATTGCATGCTTGAGAAAGACACATGCATATGATGTTCTTGTCCATATTTCATAACCCCAGTCTAGTAATGAGGGAACACGAAACAACCCAAATTGAGGGCCATTCAGCCAAATACTCTTCAAAACCCATAAAGGTTGAGACACATAAAAAAGCCAAAGGAATGGTCTATGAGCCATGAACAGTCAATGTCTTGATCTAGGTTAAGTGTATATCACTCAGTTACTTACAGTAAAGAATTCCAGGGGCTGGAGAAATAGCTGTTAAGGCACTTGTCTGCAAATCCCGTTGACCTGGGTTCAATTCCCCAGCACCCACATAAGCCAGATGTACAAAGTGGCACACCCATTCTGTCTCTGTTCTCTGTGTACAAATAAATGAATAAACAAAATATTAAAAACAAAGAATTTACAGACAGCCCACGAAGGAGGATATACAACTGATCAGGGATGGGGAGGGGGGGAATTGGGGAAGTCGGGATAACAACGCATGGTTTGCCCACTAAATAATGTAACTCATTATGGACAATAAATATTAAATTTAAAAAAAAACACAAAGAATTTTAATGCCTCCAATCTACCCTGAAATGGTGCAGGCTCAGGGATATAATAGAACAAATGAGGTGAAATGTAATTTACCGATGTGCATTTCATAGAAGTTAGACCTGACTCAGTTTGCAGAACTCGGTGCTGAGAAAGACCCTGCAGGAGGCAGAGCAGCCAGATTTCTGGAGAAGTCAGTCATGGGGCAAATCCTTGAGCATCTCTGGGTGACCAGGGGATCCCCACCTCTAGGCCTTGGTTCATCCCATAGACACCCCTAGATGAGATGCTTCCCTCATGGTAGCTTCCATCCAGGACAGAGTTGTCTATCCTTCCTGGTCAGCTCAAAATCCATCTCTCCCAGGAAGCCTCCCTGAGCCTCTTCCAGGCTGTAACTCTAGTCTGGAAGGTTCTTATGGCTTTATTTTATAGGTGGCTTTCAAGTTTCCCTTTATCCTTATTAGCCTTGGTAAAGGGATTATTCCATATACTATTAATCTTGGTACCTCTTTCCCCAATCCTTTAAACATAGCAGCATGATGAAATCTAAACACAGAGAGGTTCAAGTCCAGCCTTGGCCAACCCCACACCTTCAGGAAGCAAGTTATAATGACACCGTTCATACGAATTGCCTTTTGCAGTACAGGGTTCTGACGAGCCGTGGCCATGGACCATCCTGTATGAAGCGCTTGGTGGCCCTGTGAGCTAGACATGTTTACTATCTCCATTTGCAGGTTGCTCAAAACCACAGAGTCAAATTCCTGGTCAACACACCATAACAGCTCTGTCTCTCACCCTGCCACCTCTGGGGACTCTCATGGGAACCAGGACAGGTAGAACAGTGAGACATGACCCCTCATCTGGGAAAGGGCAGGATGGAATCATGGGTGTGAGCTCTCAGCACAGCTGATCCAGGCTGGAGTTTCATAAACACTGGTGATTGTTATCTTTTGGGGCCAGAGAATTTCACCCCAACAGAGAGACACAGTGGAGATGTGGCTGTGCACACCAGTCACAGGTGAAAATGTCCACTAGGAATGGAGGGGCAAGATGGAGATTATGCAACCAGCCTCGCCAAGGGCAGGTGTAGTCGGAATTTACTCAAGATGCTTCAGACAATTTCCGGCTATTTAGCAGGAGGCTTAGACTAGCTTTTCATACTCCCTCAGAGTGAAGTCAATCCTTAAGGACTTCCTTTCAGAAAAAGCAGCACTGTATCATTGAAATATGCTCTTTTCTTCCTGTGCTTAATGGGATGACCGCATTTGCATTAAAATATACTATAATATATATTGTCAATAGCCACTCAGTGGTGTTACTTGTCAACAATAGTCTGTGGGTGTCAGTGTGAAACAGACTTAAGTCACATTCTGGGGACTGTTGGTCCCCACTTGCAAAGCCCTAGCAGGCCTGGCTATCTCTTAAGATCAGCAGCTGTTTACATTCTAACTACTGAATTAGTATTTGTTCATGTTTCATTTCCTTTTGTTTTTGATTGACATACATTAATGACACTTAGCAGTGATATATTTCTACATGCATGTCATGGGCACCAATCAAATCCACCCTCCCCCAGGCCACTCTTTCCATCCTCAACTGATCATTAGTGTTTTACATTCGGGGTGACTTGCTGAAAAAACAAAAACCAACAAAAACTGATTTTGAAGGTCAGGTGTTGTGGCACATGCTAGCCATCCAGGATTTGGGAAAATGAGGCAAGAAGATGTCAAATTCAAGGCCAGCCTTTGCTGCCTATTAAGATCTTGTCTCAAACAAACAACCGAAAATTATTTTAAGAGAATGTCAACTAGGGAATCTGGGTTCTTGGCTAAATGCCTGACAGTTGGGATGTTTCTTGACAACAGTACCAGCTAGTCAGTGACACCAGGTTGAATTAGCACTGTGACCTTGAACTTTGATACTTATCTCTACAATGGGAGCATCAGGGCACCAACTTCATTCACATTTCAAGATTCAAAGGGTGCGTTCAAGATTTCCAGCAGAGGGGTTAGCTCATACAGGGTTACCAATGAACGACAGTGATTTTCACAATTGCTGATGTCATTGTTACTGATATGTGTGGTGTGCAAAAGCACATGCTACTGTGGTAGACCTGAAGTGTTACACACTGGGTCCTTGAGGGGAGAAAGCCCTGGCTGTTCATGACTGAGATGCAAACTCTCTGGGGACTTCTGATCTTGCTTCTGGGCCAGCATAGCTCGAATTTCTCTCCGAACTCCCAGGCTTCTGTGCCCCCCTGGCATGTCATTCCCTTTGATTCCTCTGCAAGTTCTTACCTCTCCTTCCCCCAGCTCCCCTCACTGCCACACTAGCTCTCAGCAGCCCATAATCTTCTTCTTACACTTCATCTGTCCACCTCCTCTCTGCACACTGATTCATTCCCCCACTCACTCCACCTGCTTTCTGGATCTCATTCTTCCTCATTTTCTTCTCACCCTCTTCATCATGTGAAACTTGCCTCCAAAAACCTGTCTCTTCCATTCCTGGAGGGTACAGGGATCCCCCTCTCTGGGCACAGCTAGCTGGTGGGGCACTCAGCTTTGGTGGTAGAAGTCCATTGTTTGGGTAACACAAGATCAGCCTAAAGTCATAAAGGGCCAGTGTGTTACTGGAATCAAACTCACATTGCACAGAGCCTTTACCATGCCCCACACACTACCTGCATTATCTGGAGTGTTGGGCAGGTACCACTGTTGTTCCAATTTTATAATCGATGGTATGGAAGATCAGAGAGGCCAAGGCCATTGACCAAGGTCACAGAACTAGTGACCTGGTGTGTGTGGCTCCAATCTCCTACTTTTGAACCCCGGGGAAGGGAGAACAGTCAAGGTAAGAGGGCGGGGAACGAGTTGAAGCAATCTCAGAGGTGCCTGCTCCTGGAAGCTCCTCCCTGCATCTGTCTCTCCACCAGGCTTAACCCTTCCCTCCTTTCTCCAGGCTTGTGATGAGCTCTTTACCTTCCACACAGGGGTTAGATGACCAGCGGCCTATAGCAGAAACTTGTGAGCACCCAGGAAATGGATGAATGAACCTACAGGGACCGTGTCAGAAGCCACCTGGAAGCAGAGCACAGCTCTTCCTCACCCACAAGCTGCCATTTAGCCCCAGCTTCCTACCCTCCATCTCAGAATCTCCTCTTGGGAATTTCCTCAGGTGGGGCCCACAGGTGTGCCTGCTTCCTTTTCCAACTCCTGAAGCTGGAGTTGGAAGTGAGGCTTCTGGGGAAAGAATCTTTCCGGGGGCCTCTTTAACACCCCCAAGCATCTGGTGCATGGGTCTTCTCTCTGTCTCCGTCTTTAATCTCAGGGTGGGTCCTGAGCTCCACACAGGGCCTTGTGTGAGGAGGAAGAGATGATAGGGAGGGAGCCTAGTATGCAAATGGCCTGACTCTGCCAACAGGAATTTGCTTTAAAAACTTGCATCCTCTTCAGTAAATCTGATCCAACTCTGCTACTTAGTCACTGGGTGATTTGGGCACCTTGAGGCCCTCTTGCCTCAGTGATTCGACTGACCTGAAGTGACTAACGGCTCACGGCTAACCATCTGATGAGGAAACAGAGGACATAAAAGACTCCCCGGTCTAAACAAGAGTTCCTCAGACCTAAAAGCAGAAGATGAGTATAAACAGAGTGCTCTTCTGGTGGAGAGACTTTCTCCAAGTGCCACTAGAGAGAAGCCATAGGCTGTCCCAGCCCTGAGCTCCTGTCTCATGGAAAGATGCTTGTGGGAGGAGCCTGCAGTGACTCAAGAAGCTAACATAACCCGATCTGACATGACTACCAGCGGTGGCCACGCCCCCCAGGGAGGCAGAGTTGTTCTTTGAGCCGGCTGCCGTCCAGTCCCATAGCCTAGTTCAAGTGCTGCTGTTCTTTCATTCAGTGGATGTCTATCTGGTGTCTGTTGTTTGCTAGGCACTCTGGGTAATGCTAGTAAAATGGGGACTAAAACAGACATAAATCTTGTCCTGATGGCTAGTGTAGTAGAGCCTGGCAATAGCTATATATATATATATATATATATACATATATATAAGCTATATAATATATATTATATAAATATGTAACTATATAATCACAGATAGTAATAATGCTACAAAAGAAACAGATGGAGTAGGAAACAGACTGTAATAGGAAAGGCACCTACTTGAAGTGACCAAGGGCTCCTGGATAAGGTAACATTGGGACATTCTGATAAACTGATGTTGGAGACGGTAAAGAAAGGGCTCAGTGTCCTACTGGAGTGAGAGACGGGCCGGGCAAAGGCAGGCTGGAGAATGGGGACCACACAGAACCTCAGAGGCCAGAGTGAACACTTCTCTATGCATCATGGTTTGAATGTGAAATGTCCCCACAGGCATATATGTTTGAACACTTGGTGCCCAGGTGTCACTGTTTGGGAAGGTTATGGGGCCTAGCTGGAGGAAGTGGGTCACTGAAGGGTGGTGGGTCATGATCTTTCTAACTCTGCCCACCTCTCTGCTTCCTGAATGCTAATGTGATGTAAGCAGTCACTTCTCACACCCTCGGCCCAGAAGCTCCCGCAATCATGCCTATCTTGTCTTGATAGACTGTGTTCCCTCAAGCCATGATCCAGAACAAATCCTTCCTCCCTTACATTACTTCTTATAGAAATTCAGTCACAATATAAAGAAAAGTGACCAAAACCTAAGTACAGGATGCCCTGTGCCCCTCAGGTAGTTCCAAACAGCCTACCTTACCTGCTAATGTGGGTGATACTGAGGCATTAGGCCAATTCTTGGTAGAATATCATAAAAAAGAAACCTTGCTCTCATCCATCAGAGGGTAAGGAGCCACTTGGGCTGCCTAGTTTGAATGGTGACTGGTTTAAATTCCAGGATGTGTCTATCAATGAACAGCGCCTAGGACTATAAGGAGGCCATGAGGCAGGAAGGGTCTCTAAAGAGTGATCTTGTTTTCCTAAGAGAAATAAAACTACAGTAAACCTCAGTTCTTATCATCCTTCCTATTTGGAATTTACTGTCTTCCTTCTTTAAGAGGCTCTGTGATACTCACATTAAGTAGTATGTCCTAGGTTCCTAAGAAATTGCTCTTTCCCACCCCCCTCTGGTCTATAGAAAATATGTTTTCTAAGCAGGAGTGGAAAAAAAAAAGCCCATGTAATTAGCAGTACAGGTACTTTTCAACCTGGTTTCGGCACACATTCAATCAAGTTGGAAACACCCACTCAGCACAATGGCTGCCTTAATTATAATTCACTGCTTTTAATTCATTAGGCCAGAGTCCCCCAAGGGCCCCCACAAAGGTGTGTCTATTGGGTTAATTCAAGACCCTCAGCGTTTGGCAGGGTTCCTTTGTCATCCTGGTGTTGGGGGACAGGCCTGACAGGTGATTTACAGCTCAGCTGGGTCATATCAGGTTCTTATTGAAAATGCTTAAATTTCAGAAAACACCCTTGGTCTCACACTACAGGCAAATCCCTCGGAGGCAAGGATATTATAACTGCTTGACAAGACAAAATGTATCTTTCTTTCACATTAACTCAAATCAAAGAGATTTAAAGATTTAATGATTTAAAAAAAATCGAGTATTGGTTTGGGTATTAGGTGCTTTGTATAAAAAAATGAATGCAATTTTTTGTTAAATTACAAAATAATACCTTCATAGAAGAAGAAACAACTAGCTATGAACATTATTTTAAAAATATAAATATATGATGAACATAAATGCTTCTATACCTGCTCCATCCTGATCAAGTTAAATGCATTTGCATTGGTCTAAATATTTATTTTTTCTGTAGAAATAATGGCCTCAGTATTTAAATTTCATAGGCACAATTTTCTCAGTGCAATAATGGTGCCAAAAGGCGAGTTTTGCCACCCTGCGGGTTACTGTTTTGCAGTGTTCCTTCTGGGTTCCTTGATGGACACAAGAGGAGTGACAGTCATCTACAATACTAAGCCTGGCAGGGGCAGAGCTCTTACATTCCAGACTCCTTGAAAGAAGGCACTAGCCTCTGTCTCCACAGTATCGAGAGGACATGTCACCCTAGATACCTCTCTCTAACTCCTTCCCACTTAGAACCCCCATGGACCATGTGATCAAAGCCATCACAGGTGTTTTTTGGTTTTAACTGATGTCTTTGGAAACGTTGGTGAGTGCAGGCTTATTTTATTGAAACTCAGACTGAAACCCAGAGTGAGAATCAGGTGTGGGTGCTGACTCAGGATTAGAAGCTGGCTCATGTCAGTCATGTTTGCTTATCTGCAAATGAGCCAGTGAGCCTGGTCCAGATATAAAGCAAAGCAAAACCAGGGAAAACAGAAAGACAGAGTGCAAGGTGAACCAGCTCAAAGGTAGATCTAGCACAGGAACATGTATAGCAAGTTCATTTTTTTTTTTTTGGACAGGGGTACAAAGGTGATTCAATGATTCTAGGTGTGCAGCCAGATTCAATAAATGATGAAGATCCAATAGATCTTCTCTTTCTGTCACCTACGCTGTCTCTTCAATAAGCATTTCTGGAACTAATCTATTATCTGTGTTCTTAAACTAAGCCTCAGTCTATGATCCATGTTTTATGTAAAATTGGACTCAAGGGGCTGGAGAGATGGCTCAGAGGTTAAGGTGTTTGCTTGCAAAGCCTAATGACCCAGAGTTCAATTTCCCAGTACCCACGTAAAGCCAGATGCATAAAGTGACATATGCATCTGGAGTTCATTTGCAGTGGCTGGAGGCCCTGGCATGCCCATTGTTTTTGTCTGCCTCTCTTGTCTCTATTTCTCTGCTTGCAAATAAATGAATAAAAATATTTTAAAAATGAGACTCATTACTAAAAGATAGAAATATAAAATGCCAAGTTATAAGACATGTTATAAGAATGTATTTGTGATATTGGTGTGCAAGTATTTTTAGACATAACACCAAAAGCATGATCCACACAAGATCAGAACATTGTTAAACTTGATCTTATCAAAGTTAAGATCTTCACCTCAAACACATATGTGATAAATACATGTTTAATAGAATATTTATAAGGCACTTGCAAATTTCAATGTTTTAAAAATCAGCAAAATACTTGAATAAAAGCTGCCCTAAGGAAGATACATAGTGCAAATGAGCTTATGAAAGACACTTGACCTCACTGGCCACTAGGACCTGCAAACTAGTGTGATAATCTAGATACTTCTACACATTTGTTAGAATGGCTACAACGAATAAGCTGTCAATATCAAGTGCTGACAGAGATCTGGAGAGCTGGAATTCTCAGAACTTGCTAGCTAGAATTTAGCAGGCAACATTCGTTTTGGAAAGAGAAGAGGGTCGGGTTCTTGCTGTGTTGTATATACTTTTCATATCATTGGGCTCTTTCACCACTCCTAGATATTTGACCTAAGTGAAAGGGAGCCTCAAGGTCACACAAAAAGCTATCTCTGACTGATTGTAGAAGCTTTATTCACAGACACTAAAAGCCAACAATACAGTCCAAACTAAGGGGTGGAGCTGATCAGGATAATGGGCTACTTATTACATTAGAAGCATGCCAGGGGGCATTACACATCATGTCCTGCAACACCAAGGAGTAGCCACTGATGTGACACAAGGGACAGGTGGTGGGCAATCCAGCTCTGCGGTATTCCTCTCCATGAAACCATCATACGAACATAAGGAAAACATCAGAAAAACTCAAATTGAGAATAAAGCACCTCTTCACCATTATCAAAGTCCTGAAAAATAAGAAATAAGAATAACTGATATCCTGTCTAATGTTCCCCTCTAGAAGATAAAGGGTATTAATATAAAATATTTTTTAAAAACCCTGGCAGACTCTAAAGTCTGAAGTTGTAGTTAGTATTAATACAGTCAGTGTTCCTAAAGGTTAGGATTTGGAACTTCTAGATCTTCAGATTAGGGATGCCCGACCTGCATATTGATGTTGGTTTCTTATTTGACATTAGATGGTAACAGTGGTTGATACTGAACCCCAGTGGTGGGAACATTAGAAATCTATATTCTGAAATATTTTTGAAAATCAGTAATGACATCAAACTAAAAAATTATATTAATAACAAGCATTCTAGATGCGCAGCCAGATTCAATAAATGCAATGACTATTCTTTCAGGGGGAAAAAAGCCCCGGTAGAAAAAGCAAATTAGGAAGTTGTCATTTTACATTGCCTAGCAATTCAGATTGTGAAACTCCATAGAGCAAGTCAGAGCCACTTTGAGCAAGAAGGTTTGGACATATTGCTTAACCCAATCCACTCTTGTTCCAGGGAAATAAGTAGAAGCCCAAGACAAAGAACTCAGGAAAAAAAAAGGTAAAACAACAAAGTTGAAATAACAGTATAAAAAATAATAAAAAGTAATAGCAATAAACATTAATCCCTACTTCGTAGCAAGCTCTGTACTAGGTGCCTTTACTACCAATTATTTCATTCATTAAAAACCCACAAGACACATTCAATAATAGCCTTTATTTTATAGTTAAGTATTATGTTCAGGGATCGCCCAGCTAGCAAGTTACAAGGTTGAGCTTTGAGCACAGGAACAGAAAGGCAATTAGCACATTTGGGGCTATGTAACAGGCAAGGTGTCAATTGCTTCTTAAGCTTTAACTTGTCCAAATCCCTTATAACCATTCTACAAGACCAGTAATGTTGTCTCAAACTCACCAACAAGGAGCTCAAGGTTGACATAATTGTCCAGCTGCACCATTGCCAGATGGAGAGTTGGAACTTGAACCTGGACCACAGTCCTACAATCTCTCTGCCATTGCCAGCTGTTCTCCATGCCCATAGGCGAGGCCGACAGGAGCAGGCTGGAGTCTCTGCTGGTTCATTCCCTTTTCACTCTGTAGGCAGAGAGCTTAGCTTCTCTAGCTGTCTGTCCAGCTTCTGCCATTTCACACACAGAAAAGACATCTTCTATCCATAATTCCTTAAGACTCGGGCAGCTGACCTATGGCTTCGAAGCTCCTTAGGAACACGGTATAACGACCATGTCCCTGTTAAAAAATTTCAAAGTTCACCCCATGCCTAGCAGGCATTAACAGAGTCAGTAAGATGTTAACATTTGCCAACATTAGCTGAGGCTGATGTCTGACATGCTGGCCAAACCCTTCCTGTCCGCGACCAAGATGGGATGTAAAGCGCACTCTGCACATAGACAAACCGTAGGGAGCACAAAGCGATGATCTGTTTGCATCCTCTCTCCATATGTGGTCACAAATGGAACACATTGAGGAGGTCAGGAGAGATCAAGAGATTTAGTGAAGCAGGCATAATACAGCTTTGTGGTCCACCTTATTTCCTTATGACAATGTAAAAAATATAGTTTGAGATAAACTCAAATCCTTCATAGTTGGTTTTATAGCTTAAATTCATAAATTCTCCACATTCATTAGAAAGTGATGGACTATCTGCACCCACTTGAAAAGATAGCGTCCCAAGGGGTAGATACAGGAATATTAAAAAAAATCCTGATCAAAGAAACATTGCTTCTTTCCTCCTTTCATTGAGCAGATGTGCAATGCGTCCAGAGAAAGAAATAGAAAAATTCCTGAGTGATTTATTGGATGCACCTAGTTTTAAGCGAGGTTATTGCATGCCTGATAGCATGGCGGGAGTTATTAGTTCCCAGTTGAAAATGACCAGAGGGTCTCATTCACTTCATCAATATGGTGCTTTTATAGGTTGTCAGGACGGGCGACATCAGGCAGCCCCAGTGCTTTGTCTTAGAGTTGTTTCTCTATTAGGTGGTTACTTGTCTTTATCTTGGAGACTTCTGGCTATTTAAGAAAACCCAGAGCATGGAAGATAGGTCTGTTACATGCCAGCATTTAAGGCATTAAAAGCAGATGCATCACTTAGAAAAATGAGTCTTTTATTCAAACAGGCATCACACAAACCTTATTGGCCACAGAAAAATGAAAACAGAGTCCCCCCCCCATACACACAAATGCACTGACTTTTACTTTTGTAAAAAAAATAAAAATTTAAAAAGGCACCGTGTATCATTCAGTCTGTCCCAGACTCATGATGGAATAAAATTATTTTTCTAAAGAAGAGAAAGGGATCTCTACATAACACCACTTAGTAGATTTCACTAAGATCCATTCACAGATCTTATCTGTTGCCTTCATTCCATAAAGTAAAGGACATTTAAACACACATGAAATTTAAAAACAAAAATAACATCTATTAGTTATTAAAATGTACTGTGTATTTTTCAGGGAAAAACCCATAATCTAGGAGGAAAGAAGACAAGTGATCTGTCTTCTGACTGAAGATGCCATCACTCATCAACTCTGGGATACAGATGATCTTTGGAAACCACTAGAAAATCTGGGAAAACCTGTGAGGAGCAAGATTGATGTGAGGGATGGAAACTTCTTCTGAACTCTTTTTAAATTCAGAAATGCTTTCCAAGTTCATTACAGTTGTAACAGTCATGAGTAGGTGGGGATATTTATTATGTTCCTACAGAATGTCAGTGCCTGACTGTGTGGGTGACATGTAAGTATCTTTTAATTCTGGCAAGAACCAAGGATGTCAGTATTATGGTTGTCGCTGTATGAATGGGTACCCATCGTAGAAGTGCCCATGTTCACTCGTCTGCCTATTTCCTGAGGAGGATCTCACTCAGCCTAGAGCTCACCTTGTTCAGTTGGCATTCGTCATGATTACCCAGTCTCCTCTGCAAGCAGAACTGGGTTTGCAGATGTGTGCAGCCAAGCCCAGCTATTTATGTGGTTGCTTGGGAATCAGACCTCAGCAGTCTCAAAGCCTCTCAGTCCTTATGCTGTGTAACAAGCTCTCTTAACCACTGAGCTATCTCCCCAGCCCCATTGTTTTAACATTACAGTATACGTCATATGTACCCTATGCTACATTTATGATTTTACACACTTTATATTATACCACATATAATATCATATCTCATCTCTTGTGGGTGAAAACATTGCATCTTAATAATAGATAAAAGCTATGCTCAGGCCCTCTTGAGGGAAGAATATTTTTTAAAGTATTTTTTTTATTGTCCATAATGAGTTACATTGTTTAGTGGGCCAACAATGAATTGTTATCCCCAATTCCTCATTGCCCCCCTCCCCATCCCCAGTCAGCTGGATATCCTGAGGGAAGAATTTTGAAAATGAATCTTGTTTTGCTGGGTCCCAAGGGAAGGAGATAAGGGTTAGAGTTCTCCTTTGTGTAAAACTGAAAGCGCAAACTCTTCCTTATTTACAAAGCAAAGTTGACCACTGATGTGTAGAAAGAGCTCCCTGGCCACTTCTATGGATGTGCTCTGTGCATATTGTCTTAAGCTCCAGCTTAGAAATGTGCATTTCATTCACCTCTGTGGTGCTATGAAAGCTAGAATCATGAGGAAGGCAGTATCACAAGTGTCAGGGGCATCATGTCATTTTCCCAGACCTTTGCTAGAAAATTCCCAGCATGGTGATGAGAAAACAATTACAATAAGCTCCTCGTGTCTCTGATTTTTGCGCCCTGAGTTACAAGGGGTCCAGGGGCAGTCCTTCCCAAGGCCTTGTCCCAACTGAGAAGGCGACATCCTTGTTGTATTTTATTTCAGTCACTGATACGCCCTCATTTGCCCGCCTCCCCGGACAGATGTTTCTCTGAGCAGAGCAGCTGCTGAAATGATTTCTAAGTCTCCCATCAGCACGATCAGGGACAGGAGCTTGGTTACTTTTCAGCCTTTCAGATGGGTAAAAGTGTTGAAAGCCAAGGTTATCGTTATAGAAACATGACGTACAAATGCTTTCAGACCCCTTGGTTACACTGTGGATAAAGCTTTCATTGCATCGGTGATGTAAGATAATCTGGGATTCCCCAAACTCAAAAGATCTTGGAATGAACAAATTCATGTCAGTTTCTTTTGCCCAGCTGGGAACAGGCTAACTGGTGCCTGGCATGGGGTACCCTGTGTTCAGGGTCACTGTGGGCAATGTAAAGGGGTTGTAGTCCCCGGACTAACCTGTAAAGTAGCCCTGTCCCAACTATGCTTATAGGTGGAAGAATACAAATAACTTCAAAACAATGAACAGTTAGATACTGCTTGTAAGATATGATCGTATAGACAATAGCTATATTATTCCAAAAACTAATTTCATAGAAAAATATACATTTTAAGGAACTATAGATCAATTTAGAGTATCCTTTATAATTATAGAAATGACTTTCCTAGATATAAGAGTTTTTTATAAATTCATATTTTTGCATCCTCTTTTCAAAATAATTTTTAATATTTTATTTATTTGAGACAGACAGAGAGAGAAAGAGAGAGAGAGAGAGAGGAGAGAGAGAGAGAGGAGAGAGAGAGAGAGAGAGAGAGAATGAGCACACCAGAGCCTCCAGCCACTGTAAACAAACTTCAAACACATGTGTTTTGTGCAACTGGCTTTACATGGGTACTAGGGAATCAAACTCAGGTCCTTCTGCTTTGCAGGCAAATGCCTTAACCACTGAACCATCTCTCCAGCCCCTTCTTTCTTTTTTAGCAGCAAGAACTTTTCAATAGTTTAAAAATTTTTTGAGACAGAATCTAATGTAGATGGGACTGGCCTTGCACTTCTTACCCTGCCAAGGGCTGGGGTTGCAGGTGTACTTCCACCACCAACTCCTTCCCCCAGGAACATCCCATCCCAGAGACTTTGAACATGCCTCAGAGGAGCAAATGGAGGTTTTTTAATATCTGAAACTCCACTTGCCCAAGAGTGATGGGAAGGGCACCTAGAGCAAAGAGGATGTTTATTTTGCTGTTTTCAAGCTAGATTCTCAAAGACTTGATAAAGCTAGCAAGCCCTTGCCGTGCATTAGCAAATTAAAACAGAAAATCAAAACCAAAGCATCTCCTTTCTAATAGAGCAAGTCCTGAAGAGTTACTGTCTAAAAACACCACAAAACAAAAACGAAAAGAAAATCAAATAAATATTTTTTTAAAAAAAAACCTTAGCTCAAAATGAGCATTTTCTCTTCCCCTCCCTGCTTAATTTTCAGTTGGTTTTATTTTTAAAAACAAACAAACAAATGACAAAAAACCAATTCTGTTTGCACTCGGGAATGATAATGAATTGGTGGTCTTAGGGGAACTTGAACTTCCCCGACAAAAGATGTGTTGGATGTGTAAGTCGTTAGCATTGACACGATTATCTTCAGAGCTTGGACCTATTAACTTGATTACTGAGCCACTGTTTAACGTCATTTTCACAGCGCTTAACTGCAAAAGGTCAGATCAGACTGCAAGAACCCCAGTGATGCAGATGGATGGAATGGTCTTTCATTGATGGCCTTGCTGCTCCGGTCACGGGGATGACACAAAACACTTCTGGCTTCAACGCCAAGAAACGATCTTCAAGCTAAGTTGCAAATTCAAGTAAATTTCAGTATCCTCAAAAATGCCCGTGATCTTTGAGCCAGAAATTCTGTTTTAAATTCTAAGTCTGTAAGGAAGCAATACAAACAGAGTGGAAAGATCAAAGCAGGCCATTTCAGCTTTGAGTAAGGTAGCAAAAAAACCTGATCAACTACTGGGTGTTATCTAAGTAAATTACATTATCATGTATGAAGCCTCAATTCAAAACTGCACCTTCAACTAATATTTCCCAAATAGAAGGAGATGTAATTTATTAGGTAAGCTATGCATTTTTAAATATAAGGAGTAAACCTAATTTTATTTTAAAAATTACATATTTTTATACAAAACCTGTAAGGTTTTATCAGTGTTTACCACCAGGAAAAGGGAGGATTCATTTTACTCTTAATATTTGGCTTTTTTTTTTAAGTTTTCTACCACAAACACTTTTTTTTTTTTGATAGCTTAAAAACCCAAACCAGGAACTGTCATTTCAAAATCTGGCAAAGATTCAACTCCTCACGATGGTGTATTTATCCGAAACCTGAGCCCACGGCCGAGTACATCAGCATCACTGCAAACCATCCTCGCAGGGTTGTCAAAAGGCCCCTAACAGGCCTTTTCGTGTGTGGGTGCTGCATGCACTCCTGTAAGGTTGAATTAGCAATGACACACGGTAACTGTCTCTGCTCCAAAGTGGACATTTATTTCCCTCCACGCATGTGGTTCTATTTCAGCATCATTTATCACAACCGCATTGTAAGAATCAGCTCAGTGGGTTACGTCTCTCCTGCCTCTCTTTTAATGCAAGCTAACCTAAATGCCCTGGTAAGAAATTAAATATAATTACCTACGACTTGCCCAGGGCAAATGAGATCGCACTGGCTCCGAAGTGGAAGAAGGTGTTTGCAGGCCCCTCTGTCTGTCTTCCCGGGAGTCCATTTCCTCCCTCCTTGAAGACGCTACACACAGCCTCACAATGACCTGTTTAGTCGGCGGTGGAAAATTATGTCATTTGCAAGCAAGCTTTCAGCTGTGATATTTTATAATTGTTAAGATGAAAACCCGATAATCCTCTCCCCCTTCACAGAACCGGCAATCCATCTTTAAACCTGTGATAATTCCTAAAACCTGCCGCTTAATAAACTAACAAACCCCAGGCCGATGTGATTTTACGGGGAGTCAATCTTTGATCAGCCAAGCTGAAATGGGTCTGATAAGGGGGTGCCCCTTCCACTCCCGAGTCGCCACTTGAGTGGGTTATGGCTCTTCCTCCCAGTCCTCAAGTGCCAAATAAGCAGAAGTCTTCCCCGGCTTCTTATCTCTTCCACTTTCTTCTGGAGATCTCTGTCGCTTTAATCCGCCATGTCTGCTGCTGGTTAACAAGGCAATCCTACGTCAATTATCGCCAACAACTTCCTGCTGAGAAGCAGCGGGGAATCAAAGCGGTTGAGAGCCTTTTCACACCAGAGAGTGGAGTGGGGCCTAATTAAATGGCCCTCATATCCTGCAGCCTGGTGGAGGCCACATGATAGATAGCTAATGAAAGATAGGCTCATCTGGCTGAGAAGGTCTGAGGCCCAGGCGCTGTCCTGGGAGTGGCAGGTGTGCCCTGAAGTGGGCGCAGTATGGCAGGTCCTCCACTTCCATTGACTTCAGGAGGGCTGTTGTCACTACTGGACAAGGAGACCGACCCTCGGTGTCATGAGGGAGGTACCAATGGAGACCATTCCCCTGTGGTAGTACCCTAAGCAATCCCCTTCCGGGGACTTCTCAACTAGCATGGCCCTGTTACATACATACATACATACATATATATATTATACATATATAATAAACGACTATGGCAAGTCCTTGCTTTCAGAGGTACATCACATATACCTTCCAGGCAAATTAACCTAAAAACACACTTCATTTTCTTTCTGCAAGCGATATCGTTACGACTCACATTTTTCTCCAGCCATTTCTTTGTCTCTGAGAGTGGTGTTCAAAGTCCTGAGCCAACATTTGCTTCACCTGGATGCTTGTTAGAAACACAAATTTCAGGCCTCACCTCAGACCTCCTGGATAAGACAATATCTTAGCTTTTTAATAACTATCTTTAATTAGTACACAAAATAGTGCATTGGGTTTTGTTATTACATCTTTATATGTGCATCATTTACTTTTCTCATCTACAATATTGTTCTCCACTGTTCTATTCTATCTCGTGCTGGGCCCCTCTTCTACCCCCAAAAGTCCTGCTTCTGTCTTCGTATTATACACACACACACACACACACACATATGTATATATGTGTATGTATGTATATGACATATATATATATTCTAGCTTTTAACAAGCCCTCCAGATGATGCAGAAGTGTGATAATTATTACCCTTTGTCTTAAAAGTTTGGACTGTTACACCTGATGGGATACCTGGGTCATCTGGCCTGGTGGATGTCCCTCTGACTTCTCTGGAAATGCCTGTACACATGATAGGCATCCGTGCCTGAGTCCAGATGAGGTATCTCACTGAGGGAGGAGACGTTTGTTTGCATTTGAGGAGGTGGGGAGTGGTAAGGGAGGGGATGGAGCATTTTCCCAGTAGAGCACTCTGGGTAATTGTTGTGATGGTTAAGATTTGCAATGTTTTGAAAATTCAAGTGCCAAATTGGGTTGGTTGCTCTTCGTTTTGAAATGAATAAGATGCCTTATAATATTTCCCAAGGTAAGGACATTCTAAAATCTGATAGAAGGAAATAGTAAGGGTATAATTTTATTAGCATACTTGACACTTTGTGAAACCAGTGTTTGTTTTCTGTTTGTTTCTTTGTGAAAGCTTAGTATAATCTTCTTAGAACTGAGTGTTCTTTGGCCTGCCATGGCATTATCTGGCCAAACCATGCCAAGAAATGGGCTAGCGGATGCTGATCAGTGGTTCCCACCCAGCCACATTTTAAAATCGACTTGGGGAGCCTGGGAACCACCCTGGGGTTTCTGGTTTCATTGGTCTGAAGTGTTTAAATAGCTGGACAGCACTGCTTTCGTGCTCATATGTGTGACCCAGCGCATCTCCACTGTCCTCATGGACACGTCTCCCGTGGATGGGGCTGAGTGTCTCACATCTGGCCAGCTGCTGTCACATGGTCACTGTTGGATCATACTCAGAAAAGCAAGGCCCCAAGCATCTATTCCTCCAGGATTTCTAGGTACTTATCAGAAACCCGGTGCCTTTCCTAGGACCTGCAGAGTCACTGGCCTGATTTCATGGAGGAGAGAGATAATTCTCTCTTTTAAATACTTCTTTATTCTCACATGTGTGCACATGTGTGTGTAAGTCAGAGCCTCCTCCTGCTGCAAATGAATGCCAGATACTTGTACCACTTTTTGTGTAGAGCTTACATGGGTGACTTGTGAATTGAACTGGGGCCATCACACTTTGCACGTGATTACCTTTGACCACTAAGCCACCTTCCCAGCCCTCAAGATCATCCTCTAGAAGTCAAGTCAGAAGAAGAGCATGGATGTATCTAATCCAGCTCCCAGGCTGCCTGGAATGCCCACCCCAAAGGTAGCAGCCGATCTCTTGCTATGACTCCAGTCCCTCTCCCAATTTGCTTCAATTTATGATCTACCTTGGCCATTTTGCGGTAGACCAAAAGGCCTAAATTTGGCATAGAGACCTGAGTGCGGAACACTGGAGGTCAGAGAAGCAGAGTGAGAAAAAAGTGATGAGGCTAATTATTATTGCCTTTTTAGCCATTCCAAATTTGCTTTCCTTTGCCCTATAGGCCAGACCTGAGGATGTTACTATGGCAACCGAGACTCAAGCAGGGTTGAAGGTCCTATTGGATCTCCTCAGGAGAGCAAAGATGAGACCTATTCCCAGACTCAGAGGCTTTTTTATGTAGCCATTTCCTCCAAATGTCCCTCCTGTAGGGAGGAGGAAGGCCACAAGACTCAGGAAGCTAAGGAGATGTCCAAGATTCAGGGAGCTCAGAAACCTACAGAACTCAGGAGACCCCCTCCCAAGGTTACATAAGCAGTGGACTTGCTGGGGGAGAGGACGCCCTACGGTGGAGCTGTCTGCAAGTTATGTAGGAGAAGCTCCAGGAGTATGGTGTTCATGAGTCATGTTGGGATGGGATTTTGGGGACTCGCTCACCCATGTCACCAGGTCACCCATGGTTCTTTAAGTTACCCTACTAAATTCATTACTTCACCAAGCTAGATTTGGGTGGAATCATTTCTGTGGTTTTTGGGATGAGCAGATGTTTGTTTGGATCTCCACCCCACCCCCCAGCAGGCATGGACTCACAACAGGCACAGGTTAGAGCTTCTATTGTCTGCTCATTCCAGGGACATCTCTCCCAGCCTTGCCATTTTGCCTTAAACTTCCTCCCATGCTTGTCTTTTCTTTGCTCTTACTAAATCTGTGATTCTGGGCAAGTTACTTTTGGTAAGCTTCAGTGTGGTAATATATAAATTGGGTTATGTGGGGGGAATGGTAGCCGCTGAATTCCTGGGGTTGTTTAAGGATGAAAGAGGTGATTTTAGCAGTCAGCACTGAACAAGCATTGTGGGAGTGTGTTATCATATGCATGATCATTCTCTTCGTTGTCTGGATGGAAAAAGACTTCAGAGATGGTCTGCTTGATTTCCTTTAAACTTCTATAAAGAAATGGAGGCTCCTAGAGGCCATGAGATTGCAGCAGATTCAATAGCCCTGGATCCCCCTACACACACACACACACACACACACACACACACACACACACACACACACACAGAGGAACTGCTTATGTTTGTACGTTGCTTTAAACCGTCATGGGAACCAAATAGATTATGGACTCGACATTTATCTGCTCCATGTCACCTTTCTCTGTGTAGAGTCCTCAGGGATGGCAAGACCTGGCCTTTATGGCATGATCTACACTCATGGGCCTGTGGCTGACACAAATGACCAACCAGGTCTGCTGTCCCTCTAGGCCCTTACACAGGCTTAGAGTGGAACTCCAGGAAGTGTTCCCACTGGCCATTGCTGGTGCTGCAAGCCCTTGGCTAACTCTCTTTCCCTTTCTGGTTTTTATACTTACACAAAGGGAGTGAGCCTTTGGATGTCCCTTTGTGGATTAACTTAGGGGTCAGGCAGGATCAGGTAAGACACCTCCCTGGATTATAACAGGACATGGAACCTGCAATATCCCAGCAGCTCCAAGTGTCCCCAGCACAAACGTCTGGGGACACATGAATTTGCAATAGTAGAGATTGTATTTGGTGATCTTCCCAAATCTTTCATCAATCCTTTAAACATCTGGGGCTAATTTTAATTAGCAATAATAATAATTTTTTTTATTTCTGATTATATCAAAATAGGAAAAAAAAGACTCCTACTCAATAGTGGCTTTTATGTGCTTTACCACAGCAGGTTTACTAACTTGTACAGTCTGTCTAGAACATTTCCATAGCAATCATTCACACCATTTCCTTGAAGGTAAAATGCAGAACAGCTTCAAACTTGGAAGCAAATTACAGTTACCCATTTGAAGCCAACGATGACTTTAAAATAATATTTTCTCTCACTAATGCCAAGAAGGCAAGGAATTGGGTGTCTGAGTCAGCTGCAGTCATCATAGTTGGAATTTGCAATATTTCAGAATCTTGACAGAAGCCTGAATGGCCAAGGACAGAGCTTCAAATAAAAAGGCCACACCTGTTCTCAGACCGAGGGTGCTGATGCTGGGCACCTTCACTGGAAGGAGTTTAGGAGAGAGCCAAGCTCAGAGCAAACTGTTTAGTAACACCAAGGCCAACTGTGAAGGGCCCCTAACTAGTTATTCATTCAGCCCCTGAGAGCTCCCACCCCACACAAGCCTTTACTTGACAGGGCTGAGAGTAGAGTTAACTTCTGAGCAAATCGTGTTCCTTCTCTTTTAACCCTCATTGCCCCTTCTTCTAACAGTTGGTATCAAGTTAATTTTATCTCTAACATTGAACCCATAAAGAGTTGTCTGATATAACTTGGACAGAGTAATCCCACTTTCTCTCTCTTTCCCTTCCTTCTTTCTTTCTTCCTTTCATTGACCTGAAAATTACCAATTAGGCTACTTTGGCTGGCTAAGGGACCACAGGGATACTCCTGTTTCTACCTCCCCAGCACTGGGATTATAGGCACATGCCATAATTCCAGGCAATTTTATGTGTGTACTGGAGATCAAATTCAGTTCCTCACGCTTGCAAAGCAAGTACTTTACCCACTGAGTCATCCCCTCCAAGCTCCCAAATACATTTTTTACACAGAATAAAATCCAGACTCCTCATAATAGAATTTATGATATTTCCTACCTTAGCCTCAGCTCACTTTATTATTATAATGATTAGTATACTACTAACTGACTGTCCTTACCACCTACCTCTACTCCTGTGGCTTCTACAAAAGGCATGTGTCTTTGACCAGATTTTGCTTTATCCAATCATTGTGTGAAGCCCTTTATATGGATGACCTCATCTATGACTTGGTATTATTGTCACGTGTGCTTTGTAGGCAAGGAAACAGAGACACAACATTACATTAATTTGTTCAACTAGTAAGCAGAGGAACTTGAGCTGAAATCCAAAGTACTCATCCCGGAAATCACTGCAAACTAGCTGCCATAATTCTAGCCACCATTCCAGGGAGAAAGGAGGAAGGAGAAAGGCAAATGCCAGACCTAATAACTTCTGCCTACACTTCAGAGGCAGAGCTGAGTCTCATACTCACTCCTGGCATCAGAGCAGGCTGGGAAATGTAGTTCTGTTAGCTGCAAAAGGAGAAAGGTGTCTACTGGGTAAAAGCACCAGTAGTCTGGCCTAGGAATGGCATTCTCTTTTGCTCTGGGAAAGAATCCTGTTTACTCCAAATGTGGCCAAAGGACCTCTCCTGAACCCCACATCCCCATCTACTAGGCTTTTTGTTTTCCAGAAACTTCTCTGGGAGCCAAGTTTATGTAGCTACTGAGAGCCAGAATTCTCACTTTTTCTGAGAATGGGAGTGATGACTTATACCATGGTCTGGAACACAGTCACGTGATTGTTATCAGAAAAAGATGGCCATCTATATAAAATTGATATTAAGCTATGATTCCATTTGGTCTACTATAATACAAACTCCATTGACTTTTCCTCAAAATGGAAAATTACCATATTCAAGTCATCTTCCCAAACATTTTTCTCACTCTCTGCTTGCCTCCTTGGTGAAGGTTCACAGAAGGATGGCAAATGGCATATTCACACTATTTCTCTCTCTCTCTCTCTCTCTCTCTCTCTCTCTCTCTCTCTCTCTCCCTCCCTCTCTCTCTCTTCAATGCTATTCTTTGTACTTACTCACCTAGTACACTGACGTCTACACGGTCCTGTGCTTTAGGAAGCATTGTGAATCCAAGAAGGAGAGTGATGGCGGCTAGCTTTATTAACCACCCGGGCCTTTCTTAGTCTAATAAAATGAGGTTTACCCTCACAGGGAAGCAGAGTGAAAAGTACCCAAGAAACTCTCTGGATTAATTTCTTTTCAATTTCTTGTGAATCTTAGAATATTTCAAATTTTAGAAATTTTCGGGTCAGTTCAAGTACTTATCTAATACTCAGTACACGTGGAAAGAAGTGAGCCTCGTTCCTGGTCACCCGGGAGGAGTTGAATGGATATTCCACCACTGTAAGACCTCACCCATGACGAGCATAAGGGAGTTCAAGTGTCTATAGGAATAGGCACCTATAACAGAAGTATGGGAGAATTCGGGACCACAGTGGGAATCTCATCAGGACAAGGTCTGCAGTGATAGAACTGAAGCAGCTGTTTCAGGATTTCTGCTTTTCTATGATTACTTCATGAAAAAAAAATCACTTTTTTTTAAAGCTCTCACAGATCCTTGAGGAGTCTCAGCTTAGAACTATGAAAACTGTTGGGATGTCTAATTAAGAGTCCAGTGTGATAGAAGGATTAATCTGAATAGATAGGGTCAAGCCAGACATTGTTTCTTAGCCTTTCTAAATGAGTGAAGAAAATTCTTTACCAGAAAAAAAAATCCATTAGCAAATGATAAGTTCTGATAAATAGATCTACCCTGGTTGAATTTTTACAAAGAGTGAGGTAGTAGGCTTTGAAAGAATATTAGAAGGGGAACAGCGACATGTTAAAGTAATTGAGCAGGCAGAATAATGAAACCGACTAAACGAAGTGCCAGAGAGTAGGAGGTGCTGGGCAAGACGCTGGTAGCTTCTGCTACTTCTGCTGGGCCAGTGTCTAGATTTAATGAGTAGATGAAAGGCCGAGGATGTCCAGGGGAGGAAGTCTCCTGTAAGTTACTATTTGATTTGACTTGATCCCTGATGGACAAATACAGAGGTTGTATTGGGTGCTTGTTGACTGTGTGTCCTTCAATGTTCTAAGTGTATCATTCTTACCATCTCGCTGAATCTGTTCTGTGGTCATGTGATGTTGGGAATCAAACCCAGGGCCTTCTGTCTGCCAGGCATGTGTTTTGCCACCTTTCTGCCCTCTTGATCCTCAGTCTTCTGGTTGAAGACATTAGTTCTAGAGATGTTGGTTCCCACGCCAAGGCACACAAAGCTTCATGAGGCCAATCGAGACAGGCGTTGTCCCAGATGAAGACAGGTTCACACTGGAGCACAGGTCCACCAGCCCAATCAGCAAGGTTTTGCCAGAGAATGGTAGACACCAGGTACCCATAATAGCTTTTCTGCAGAGCCTGCTCCCACCCCTCAGGTGCAGGACACTGAGCTGCTGAAAACTGATGGCTTCTGAGTGTTTCATCTGCAATTTACTTTTGTTTCTGGTGTGAGGCCTGAGGTCCAGTAGTCCTCCCCAAAACTAATAGCCAGTCATTCCTGCAGGGTTTACTGTTAAGTGAGCCTCTTCACATTGAATCCAAATGCCCCCTTTTACGTGTATTATGTCCTTATATAAACTGATCTATTGAGTCTGTTCTGGTTTTGACCTGTTTTTTTATTGCTTGTCCTTTTATAGATAACAATAGGAAATTATACATGCACGCATATATGTTTTTTTATTCCTCAGTCAATGGCATATTGTATAGATTAAGGTATAGTTTAATTATATATTAGAATTTCATAGTTTCGTAAGGGAGCCTCACAAATATTTTCCTCTTACAAACTTCTTGCCGTTCTCAAGTAGTTATTAGTCTATAAAAACTTTGAAATGATTGCATGCACGCCAGCCCCTGCCAGAGAAGTGCTGGAGGGATGCTGAACTGAATGGCATTTCATCGTAAGTTGATTTGAGGACTATTTTTATCGTATGAAGTTTTCCTATACCTGAAATATGATATGGCAGTCCATTTTTTTTTCTTTCAGGTCTTATTTTAAGCTCTTCAATAAGATTTTATAGTTTTCTTCATAAGACTGTATGCCTTTATGTTAGATGTATTCATGGATAATATGGTTAATATAATTTTTCATTCCTGCTTTATAACTGTATTGTTTTATTTTTGAGTCAGAGTCTTACTCTGTGGCCCAGGATGGCTTTGAACTTGTTTCTCCTTCCTTAGTTTCCTGAATGCTGAATTTACAGGTTTGCACCAACACAACTGTTTTTGTTAGTAGTGTGGCAGACAGTGGCCTGCATCTTGAGAACTCTCTGCTTAGTACACTCAATGACATTCCCTCCTCACCCCCATTGAATAGCTAGGAATGGAAATTTTCTGGGGACCAAACGGAGATGCTACATTCACTGCCACCTGCCTCACCTCTTGCCAGCTTGTGCTCAAGGCCACAAGAAAGCTGGTGGAGGAGGAGTCGGTAAAACAGATCACAGGAGCTAAAACTCCAGCCAGGCTACACTCCTCTGGAGGAAACCCTGAATAGAAAACAAGGGAACTCCTGGTGGGCATCACTTCAAGAAACACATTTTGCCCTGAACTTATTGTGAAGATAGAAATAACCTGAAGGCATACCTAGGAAGTGGCTGGCTGGCTGGCGGATAAAGGATGCAGAACAGAGGAAGGATGAAGGAGGTTGTTCTGCTAGGTAGGGAGCCTAAACTATCCCAGGTGAGGGGAATGTCAAGCAAATGACAAAGAATGAAACAATGGCAGTCATCAGTTGTAACCTAATAGCAACCTGTTGGTCAGGAGAAGGCAGGCTGTCCCAACAGGCATTTCTGATACACCATCTGTGATGGTTAGGTTTTGTTGTCAACTTGATCTTTTTAATTATCTTGGGTGGGTCTCTGAGGATGTTTACAGGAAGGCAGCCTCTTAGCAAGGGGCAGGATGTAAAGAAGCTCAAAGAAGCTAGAAGTAAATATCCTTTCCTGTGTGGGCCATGCAGGAAGGAAATTCCAGAGACTCAGGAAGTCTGGGGAAGGGTTGCAAGACCCCACCCTAAGCCTATATGAAGGGGAAAAAATTCTCTTCTTGGCTCAGCCCCCTGGCCCTCCTGCCCATTTGCTGTTCTGTGTGTATGGTGTTGGTGATGGGTTTCTCTCTCTGCTTAGAACTGTGAAAGAGGACCAGCCTCTTTCACTTTTATGGGACTTCCCCTGGATCTGTAGCTTGAATAAATTGTTTCCTCCCATAAACTGTGCCTGGTTTGGAGATTCATCCCAGCGGCGTGCGGCTGACTATGACACCTTCTCTCTTTAAACTTTAAAAAATGAGATTATGATGACCAACCATCACTGTTTTCACAAATTTTCTGTCTGCTCCAACCTTATCCAAGATCACAGACTGTAAATAGGTATTTCTTCTTCATTGCCTGCTGCTCATGGCTGCTCACCATGCTTTTGTTTTATGACCATGGTGCTTTTGAATATTATTGATTGATTTTTTTTGTCAAATATACTTCTATTTGGTTTTGTCTGATATCATCTCATGATTGGTTTGAGGTTATGCATTTTTGGTAGGAATACAAGAACAATAATATTGCAAGTCATTCTCATCACCTCCTATCAAGGGATTCACATTTTCTTATTACTCACAAATATTAACTCGATCACCTGGTCACAAATGATTTATACCGAGTTTGTCTATTGGAAAGCTACTATCTTTTTTGTAGGCAGTATGTATCGTGTTTAGGATGCTCAAACTATGCAATTTCCATGTCTCCTAAAAATTTTGTCTGCCAATGTTAAAATGATTTTTGAATTTTGGTGATAGACCTTTCATTTGAAAACTTTTAGTAGAACCTCTTGTGTGTGCCTATAGACACACACACACACACACACACACACACACACACACACACACATATATATATATATATATGCCCTCTTTTCAAGTGTGCATAAGCATAGATTCATCTCTATACTTTCATCTAGAGCAACTGATTTATTTTCTTGTCTTATTACAAAATCCAAAGTTCTGAAACCATTTCTAACAATGCTGAGGATAGTAAATAACCTGATTTTACTTTATGTAAATGACTTCAGCATTTTGATATTTGATATTACAGTTTCTGTAAGTCTAGGATAAATGGAATTTACCATATTTAAATAACTTCCTTCTATATTCTTTTACTATTTTTGTATAGAATAGCTATTAAATTTTATCAAATGTAATGTACTAATGATTTTTTCCTCCTTTGATTTATTGATGTAATGAGTTATCCTGTCAGATTTCCTAAGATTAGATCATCTTTCTGCTCCTGGAATGGATCCTACTTAGTCATGATGCATTAATTTTAAAATGCATTGCTGGATTCAATTTGCATCTATAACCATATGCTAACTTGGTCTGTAGTTTTCTCTCTTAGTGATATTTTATAACATTTGGGGTTATTTTTTCTGATGTCATTAAGTAAATTGAAGTGGTCTTATTTTTTTCTATGGGTTGGATTTATTGTGATCTTGATTCAAACAACCCCATTTGCAGTATTTCCTTTCATATTTTATTTCAGAGCCTAGCATCTTTTCAAATTAAAAAAAACAAATCCCCTTTAGAGAGGCTGTGGGGGTAGAGGTAGGGGGGGTGAGAAGAGACCAGACCTCTGTGCTTTCTCAATTCTGATGTACTCCCAAAACTCTCCCTCCCCCCCAAAAAAAAGGGAAGCCTTCTTCAAACAATTAATTCCATCAGCTGTCAAAGTACTATCGCCTAACTGGCTGCCCTTGAAAAGATTCCATTTAAAAATACATTTATTTCTAAGCTGAGTGAGACTATCCTATATTGAACGAGCAAAGAATGCAGTGTGAATGGTGAGGCAGGTAAGTTGAATTTATTTAATATGAGTACAATATGATCAATATGAAAATTATATGCGAAACAGAATCCCATTATTTGGAGTCAAGAACTCAGGCATTAGTTGAAAAGAAATTGAGCTACTGTCTATACTATTTTCACAAAACCTAAGTAACCATTAGAATTACCATCTGGGGTATTTTTGTTAAAGAACATGAAGCAAATCTTTAAAAAAAAGGTATTAATCACTTATCTAACCTTAGAAGTACAATACCCTAAACATTACTGATTCAGTGTCTGGATATCGAGAATTTCAGTTATTATTACAATTAAGACAATGTTGGTATAAAAATGCTGAAAAATCTACTGATTTATAAGATGATTGCTTCTACTTGACCAATCTATTAGAAGTGAATACACATTGTTTTGTCTACTGCCTTTTCCCCAGCGGCTTTCAGAACATTTTAAATATGCAAAGGAACAAAGAGGTGCTTGTTGAATAAAAGAAAATAAACAAACAATGATTCAAGGTAAACATTTTAATTAATTGAGGCTATGAATATATTTTGATGAATTTTATTGCTTACTAAGGAAAAAGATTAAGCAATATGAAATTACCCTTTTGTAGATCAAAATAATCAAATATTAGCAATTTTATATGGTTCCACCTAATTCAAGTGGGGCCTAGAATTTTAAACTAACATTTAATATTTCAAACCCAAGGCTAAATAAAATGTTACTCTATAGCCATGAGACCCTAGTATGATGCCTTCTGATACTGGAGTTCAAGGCCAGCTTTGGATAAACAAATCCATGTTCAAATCTTGGCCTTTCTTAGGATGTATGATTTGGGTAAATTACAGTTTCTCTGAGCTGTGAGTTCCTCATTTTATTAAATGGGAATATCACCTTCTTCATAATGCTAATTTGACATTAAACTATGCTATTAACATAAAACATTTAGGATAGTCTCTGTACATGGTAAATAATTGATAGTTTCTATTACTGTTATTTTTGTCAACAAATGTATTAATTTTGGTGCCTTTAAGATGGTACACTTACCATCTTAGGTAATATAAATAGTTTCATTGTCGTTATGTTGTTTTGAGGTCTCACTATGTTGCCCAAGCTGGTCTTGAACCCTTGGGCTCAACTGATTCTCCTGCCTCAGCCTTCCGGTAGCTCAGACTTCAGACATATGACATCATGTCCATATTGTGATTATTATTAACTCATTTATTCTTGTGGCTTGTTTCTGAGATATTTGTCATCCTGCCATTTCAAAAACAGTTCAAAGTGGCAGGTGTCACAATAGTGTTTTGTTTCTGAAAACAACACTGCTTCCTGGGAATACTGACAGGGAAGAGGCATGAAAGGAATATCTTGAGGCATGACATGACCTGTGGTCATGAACTGAGTGATGGGGACAGAGGCACACACCTATGGAAAAGGCCACCAACTGGGCATTTATTAATATCACACATCTGTTTCTACATGATAAGATGGTATTTGTCTTTTGAGGTATAGGGCAAAGACTGGGAAGAGTTGTTGAAATATATAGTATCATAAACGTGAGGGACTGGCCATGAATTCTATTTACCTCCTACTGCCCCTAGAGCTCCATAGAAAATGCTTGTCCCCACCCCACACTCTCTGCACCCCTCCTTCATGTTAGGTCCTGGAATCTGAAGCATACACAAACCCCAGCATGACAGGTCATGCAAAGAGGACACACACAGACAGCCATGTATCACTAAGAGACAGCCATTGTGAGAAGTATGTCAACAGGGAGTTTCATCTATGTGAGAACCTACAGTGTATTCATACAAACCACGATGATGCACACCTAGGCTGTTGTTCACATATGTTGAGTGACTTGCGTTACTCAGGTGACATGTCTACAGCATGTACTGTGCTGAATGCCATAAGCGATTTGTAACCCAAGGGTAAGTATTGTTCTGTTTAAATGTGTCTAAACATGGAGAGGTATATTAGTCAGCTTTCAAATTCAACCTGAAAGGTAGAAAGCTTTATGTTGCCTCATGGTTTCAGCCTGTGGTCTTTTGGACCCCTTGCTTTGTGCCTGTGGTGGCACCATGTAGCCTGGTGGGAACACAGGGTTGAGAAGCTCACGGTGGCTGGGGAAGAAAGAGGAAGAGGAAGGGGCTGACACCCTCAAATCTCCTTCAAAGGCACACACACACATGCACACACACACACACACACACACACACACACACACACACCTTAGCCTAACTTCCTCTATTCCCCATATCCTAAAGGTTCCATTGCTAACCAAGCTTTGACCTATGAGCCATTGAGGAACACTTCAGATCCAACCATAACAGAAATGTATAATAAAACACTTGGCAATAGGACTTTTTTAGCTACCACTGTTGTATCTATTGGCCAATATGTCATCATGCAATTTATGACCACTTGTATATATGGTGTGTGTATGTGTGTGTGTGTGTGTGTGTGTGTGTGTGTGTGTGTGTGTGTGTGTGTAGTGGGGGGACATAGGCTTTAGCTGGTGTATTTCTTCTTGTGAACATTCTTTTGGCTTCCAAATGAGCCAGTCAGATGGATGTTCATTTAGCCCACTATCCTTGTTGCATAGTTTATTGGTGCCTAGGACTGAACACACATGGACCAACCTTTAGGACATTCATTTTATTTAATTTCTCCTACTAAAGTCAAGGGTCCTTTTCACCATGTTCCCTGTAAGTCTGTGACCCCAGTAGAAATTCCCACCTCCTCTGTTAGCTGCGCACACATCAGAACCAGCCTTCACTCTCAATGGAAGCTGGCAAAGTGAACGCCTACCTCTGCACAAGTGAGTACGTTTTAAAACCCACGTTTTCACACAGCCTAACACATGTCACTGTGGGGGAGGAAATGGAGCTACGATTGAACACAAAGTTGTCAATTTGGTCCTTATGGCAACCCATGATATGACCATGGTTTAAACTTTCTGGAACCTTCTATGGCCTCATGGAGGGATCATGATGGAAGATGGTCTTTAAGCAGCAATAGCAGGGGAATGGATGATCAATCGTCCCTAACTGTTTTTAGACTTGTCTCTTCCTCAGAAGAAAGAATACTTGTTTCTATTCACACCACACACCATTTTGTGAATGTGATTTCGGTCATGATTTCCTATGTGCCTGTGTAAAGGAAAGAGTGGAAATAAAGAACAAAACCAATAAAGAGCCAAACCAAAAGCATATGTCTGGAAGGGGCGCGCACCAGGCGAATGCTGGCTGTGCAACAGATGAGCGCACTGAAATGTAAAGTGTTCGGCGGTGTTTGGCAGCTTTGAAATGCTACACTTCCTAGCTCTCGTCTGTTCATCATCTGAGGGGCTTTCCTGGCCCAGCATGCTCCCGTTCCCACAACTGGGAGTGCCTTCAACGCCCCAGCCATGGCACAGAGCTAGAAAGCCAGGCAGGAAGCAGGAATCTGCTGAAAGAGCCAGGTGGGGTGCCACTCCTACCCACCTTGACTCTAAGTGAATCTCACTGCCTATTCTCAACCAGTCAGCACAAACGCTTTGCTGTGAGTTAGTTTCAAGATGTCATAAAGCTGTAATCACACCAAGAATAATGCCAGGACGACAGAGGGCCCGGAGAAGAGTTAAGGTTGTATACCAATAAATAAATAAATAAATAAATAAATAAATAAATAAATAAATAAATAAATAAATAAATAAATAAATAAAATATAATAATTAACCATTCTCTTAAAAAATTCATCTACTTTAAGTAGCAATTTTGAAGGGAAAAAAACCTACAAAAAAAAACCCATAAATAGCATTCCACTTAAAACTATACACAAAATGCCCCTCCTTCCATTATTCTAGCTTTTTCCTACTGGGTGGGGCCTTCTAGATACCCAGGTGTGTGAGTGCTTTCTAGAAAACATTGTCACTACAACCAAGGACTCCCATGGGCAACCCTGCCTCATCAGAGGAAATAAACCTGAGCTGCCCACACCTGTGTAGCAAAGGACAGGAAAGTCAACGAAGGAACCCTACATGGTTGGACTGCTTTCCAGGAAGACCGTCTTACTCAAAGGAACCACACTTTAAATGCGGAGGGCTTGGGGGACTAGAAGTCCCCTTTGGTCATGAGGTACCATGGGACAATAACAAATGGTCATTTGGGGGAATGAAGTATGGGTCTGGGAACAAGCAGGAGCTGTCCTGTTGCCTCCACCAGATTCCAGCTGAAGGTGCATCCTTCCTGCTTCCTGAGCCTCATTCTCTCCATCTGAACAAGAAAGGATTCGTAAAGCACCGCCCAGCCCTTTTAAGCCATTAAAAGCACCAGGAACAATATTGGCAAAGCCTCTGCTGGGAGCTTCAATTTCTTTAGTCTCCAAGGGAAGGCTAAAGGGAAGGCAGCTTTCGAGAAGCCAGGAGTTGTGTCCTTGTAGACCCAGAGGTGCCAGACACATGCCCATATCCTTTCCCTCCATATCTGCATCCGTCCTAATATATGTTCATCCAGGATGGGTTGGCAAAGAAAACAGACCATCTTTGGGAAACAGTATTCATACCTTCATTGGCGCACATGTCCTTCTTGTTTGCCTAGAAAGTCGTGAGGTGGGTAAACCCGCTGTTGCTTGCATGGGTGGGTCTAGTCTGGGAGGTGTGACGGTCCCTGGATCAAAGCAGGACACAGAGCCAGGCAAGGAGAGCCTGCAGGCTCTGATGGGTAGCTAGACAGGGAACAGGGGTGCATGTGAGGTGAAGGTCAGTCTACCATATCAGGAAGACTTTATGGAAGAGGTGACTGTCCCATAAGATGAGTGAACGGGCAGAGGACAGAGTGGTCTGGGTAGGGGCCAATGTGAGCTGCAGTGGTATTCCAAGGTTTGAGAATGGGGGTTCATTTGGACAGATTGATGAGGGAAATGGATGAGCCACATGGAGAGACAGAGACAGGGCAAGAAAGATCTAAATTTCTTCCAAACTTTTCTCGGCACCTAGGAAGTATTCGTTTGAATGACAGGTAGACTGGCAGAGGAGGGAAGAGGAAGAAGGAAGAACCTCACACCCTCACCTCAACCTTGGCTCCATCAACTGGTCTCTGCATTATCTCAGCAGTTCAGAACTGACCATCTCACAAAAAGAAGCGAGGCCAAGTGGACTCAGCCTGTCTACAACACAGTTTTCAAAGTCTACCTGCCTGGACCGATGTCCTGGTGCCCTGGGCTCCACCAGCAGCTGCTATGAGCTTCCATGAGTGGCCCGAGGGGAGCTTGGCCACCTTCTCTGTTTCCTTTAGGTTCCATTAAGGTGCCCCAGAGGGTAAGATTTGCAGTGCTGACATTAAAAAAGTCTTAGACAAACGACTGGTGTGGTCCCCTCCTCGTCTGTCACTGTTATGTTCGCTCAGCAACCTCTGGCTTCAGCTGCAGCTATATGCAGACAGTACCTGGGTATCATGTATTACATACAGGCTGGTCCCAAACTTGATATGAACCTGAGGATGACCTTGAGCTTTCTATCCTCCTGCCTCCACCTCCCAAGTAATAAGGGATTAGAGATGTTTGCCACCACACCTGGTTTATGCAGTGCTGAGAGTTGAACCCAGGCCCTTGGAGAGACAATTTTGAGGTGCATTTACATGGCTCTTCAGAGCATCCTGGCTGATGTTCCTTAGCTGCCTGTAGCAATGAAGTCACAGGAGGAAACTGAAGAAATAAGTCATCTATCTGCTGGTTTTTTTATCTCATGACCGGGGGATCATCAGCCTTCGATTCCACTTACCAACGCAAATGCAGGCCAGTGTTCATTCCAGAGCAGCTTTGCACTCCGCTGCCCCCATGCCTAGCTCAGCACCATTTAAAATTCAGGCACTGCCATCCACAAACCCCTCAGAGCAGAAACAATCCCATCATTCTCTCTCTACTTGCAAAGGTGTTTAAGATATCTAAATATTTCAAAGGTGTCTAAGAGGATTGGATTCTTTCTTAGTGATGACTTGATGAATAAATGATGCCCTAATTTCAGTTTAATTATTGTCTAATGCTCTCTAATTCATTTCAGATTGCTGTTTAACTTCTTTCCAACTTGAAAATCTTCGGGGCCAAACTGTTCAAAAAAATGCAGGCTCTTTCTCCCTAAGAATGGATTGGTTGTCTCTAGATTTAACAAAATTAGTCTTTCACATCCCTAATGTTTTTGTCACTGTAAATTTAAATTCATCCCAAAACACATCTTCAAAAACAAATCTGAAAGTAAGGGAAGTATTCTGAGTTCAGAGTCTGAGATTTTGTTCTGCCAAGTTTGAGCATGGAACAGATTTTTACGGTTGAATCGTAAGCCCCTGAAAATAGGTTTATTATGGAAGTGTGAACATACAACCATAGCCTATAGCAACATGAATGGCCTTGTTATAATAACACTCGAATCCTCTTCTCTATGCTGAATGGGAAGTGTGAGACACCTGCCTTGGCCTTTTGCTAACGCATGCCAATAATAGTCAAGAGCCTATTGAGGAAAAACTCCCCATCGTCAAATTGCTAGGAAGTCCTAAGTTCTCATCTCAGGAATGAATCTATCTTTTATAGTAAAATAAATACTTAGTGGCATTCGAGCCATACTCTGGTGGAAGGAGATGTGGGTTCTTTGGAGTAGAACTATGTTAGCTGCGGCTGTGTGGGTAGTTTGGGTATCTAACAGCGGGCCACAGAGCAGATTTCTGTGCAGATGGATGGGCAGGTGGGTGTAAGCGCTGCAGGCTTGCATCTGGGGATAGGTCTGGGTCTGGAAAAGAGGTGATGTAAACAGGAGGGACCTCTGTTTGAGATGCAATCAGGGACACAAAGTTCTAGTGCTTGAAAAATCAGTCTTTTGACATCTGATTGTTTTTTTCTCCTAAAAAGCGCGTGTTTATTTTCTGGTTTTTTTTTTTTTTCTAGAAAGTAAAGCATTTGAAGTTTTATTGCACGGTCCTCCAATTTCCATAACAGACTTAAGTCATTCTCAGCTACAGGGACAATGTCTACTATGATTGACTATAGAAGGCAGCTCCATGTGGGAGCCTGCTCTCCCAGGCTCCTCTGAGCTGCCTGAAGCATGTGCCCAATTCACTCTGACAGGAATGTTTGACATTCGCCAACTCAATATAGTCTACTATCAGTGAGCCAGAAACCTTCTAACTAGAACACTCAATTAATTACGTTCTGACTTTTTTCCCGCTCTGAGACCTCCAGGCCAAGGAGGAAGGAGAACATAGAATGCTTGGCACTTATTGAATGCCACTGTGTACTGGGCATTAAAAATGTATTTATTTGCAAGGAGAGAGAGAGAGAGAGAGAGAGAGAGAGAGAGAGAGAGAGAGAGAAAAGAGAGAGAGAGAGACAGACAGAGAGAATGGGCATGCCAGGGCCTCCAGCTGCTGCAAATGAACTCCAGATGCACGGTCCACTTTGCGAATCTAGTTTTACATGGGAACTGGGGAATCAAACCCAGGTCATTAGGCTTTGCAGTCCTGTACTGGGCATTTTTATAAGTACCTTCTGTGTTTGTATGAATACATAAATCCAACCTAGTGACCCTATTATTATCCCTAGTTTGTACCCTAGGAAATAAGCTTGCCAGAGGGCCGATATGGTCGTAGCTCTGACGTGGCTCACCAACCCCCTTAGGTTTGCATTCCTGCTCTGCACATAAGAGCTGGGCGACCTTATGGGCATTACTTGGGCTTTCTATGATTGTTATCATGCAAATAGTATTTCTTGTTCTGGGGAAATGGCTCAATGGTTAAAGACGTTAGCTTGCAAAGTCTGACACCCCAGGTTGAGTCCAGCATTTACATAAAGACACATGCAGAAAGTGGGGCATGCATCTGGAGTTTGTCAGCACCAAGAGGCCCTGTTAAACCTGTTCTCTCTTTGTATCTCTGTCTCTCTCTCCCCCCTTTGTCCTCACAAATAAGTAAGTAAAATATTTTTAAAATGAAATAAAATAGTATTTCTCTGAAATTTGACTAACAGTCCACTGCTAAAGACACTTAGATCTGTGTGTGAATATTTGTGTGTGCAGTATGTATATGTGTGTGCATGTGTGTGTGCAGGTGCATGTAGGACGGAAGACAACATCAAGTGTTCCTCAGATTCAGTGCAATTTTTGGAGACAGGGTCTCTCATTGGCCAAGCACCAGTTGCTAGACTGGCTGACCAGTGAGCCCCAGGGATACACTTGTCCCCACCCCCCTTGTTTGCACTGGGATTACAGTTGTGTGCCATCACACCTGGCTTTTGGTTAAGTGGGTTCTGGGGATTGTACTGAGGACCCCATGCTTGCAAAGCCAGCTCTTCACCAACTGAGCAATCTTTCCAGCCATTGTTAATAACATTTGAGATAAAAATTTCTGTTTTGTAAGCTGGGCGTGGTGGCACATGCCTTAAATCCCAGCACTCGGGAGGCAGAGGTAGGAGGATTGCCTTGAGTTCAAGGCCACCCTGAGACTACATAGTGAATTCAGGTCAGCCTGGACTAGAGCGAGACCCTACCTCAAAAAACCAAAAAAAAAAAAATTCTTTTTTGTGACATGGGGGAATTCTGCATTTTTATTTCTAAACATATTTTGAAATGATCTTTTTCTGTATACCATCCATATGTTTATATTATCATACTCTTTGAAACAGCATATGATACCTCTAAGGGGCCATGGTGAATCCATATGTAAGGCCAGGACAGAAGGGAGGAGGTGAGGAAGGGAAGAATCAGGATGGAAGTGAGGAGGGGGTGGGGTGGAGCCAGGATGGAAGTGAGGAGTGCAGGAAGTAAAGAGCAGGAGCAAGAACTGGAGAGGCCTGTAAACCTGATGCTATCTAAAGGTTGAAAAAAACACGGAGGAAAAGACACAAGTAAGAGAAGAGTGAACCAAGCTGCTCCAGAGGGTGTCGTTTTATTGGTCCAGCACTGCCTGAAACAGGTCTGCACAGTTCCATGATGACCCATGAAGTCTTTTCTTATCTTTCTTTTGACTCTATTTTGAATAGGCACCAGAATTTACAAGAATATAATTTAAAATAGTACCCAATTTTATCTCATTTCATTTCTAATCTTTTATAATTTAAGCCTAATTGGAGAAACTTCATGGCATCTGTCTAAATCCATCCACTCACCCACCTCTCCATCCATCCACCACCCAATTACCCATCCACCCATCCCTCCATCTTCCATTGAGCATGGGAACAAGGATGAATGAGAGGTTCATCTTCTCTCATGGAGCTCCAGGAATGTTCATAGATCTGCTGCTTTCCTTGGAAGAACAATTGGAATGTCATCCTACCAGTGGGTGCTCCATCTATGGGAAGCTTCATAAACCTCTCCCTGCATCAACTGTTTAAGGTTTCTCAAAATAGTGTATAGGCTATATTTTAAATTTTAAGAGTTCTCATCTTTTTATATACCTCCACTGACTAGAAGGTGGCCACCCACTTATGAATGAATTATTTCTCAAGTGTTAGGCTCCCTCTACATATAGACATCTGTTGAACTGTCCCCCAGAGACTCCTGCCTGAGGTCAGGAAGATGTGTCAAGTCTGCTCAATAGTTCAGGAATTTGGAAGTCCTTACTGTCATCTGCCACAGAGATGGATTGGGTTTCTGGTGTGAAGGACAGAAGCTTTCTGAAGAAGTCCTTTCAGAAACTATTCAAATACTCCCAGCGAGTGGCCTTTAAACACAAGTAGAGAGCCATCATCCAAAGGATGTCATTTAAAATATGTGTTTAAAAGACTAAAGAAGAGACCGGCCTTCCAACCACTAAATTATTTTTTTCACCCGATTTCCCTTTGCCTAGGGCACCCATATCTTAACCCACAAATGAATGACTATTAGACAGTTTATTAGGAATGCATCTTCATTTTGTTTCCATGTGAAATGATTACAGGCTTATGTATCTATTTTGCAAATAAACTGAAAAACCTCTCCTGTGAAATATTATTTGGTAACAAGATTTGATTCAGAAACCACATGGCACATAATGTCCCATCAAAGAAAATATCACACCAGAAACTTTTGTGTTGTGCATGGGAAATGTTCAAAGCAATGAGCAATATGGCAAAATGCAAACTGTATATTTAACATGGAACCAGTATTAAAATCCTTGCTTGATGATAAGATAATGGGAGCAGCTTATAAACCTTTGTGTTTGGGTCTCTGTATTGTAAATAATATCAGAACTATCCCAAAGGCGTGGATTCTTTATAAAACAGAGACCAAAAATCAGATGACTTTAAAAAATTAACTTATATTTTTAGTCATGTACCGCAAAGCCACATGGTCTTATCATGTATGTTCACCATCTTTTTTTGTCTTCATTATCCATAGTTAGATACACTAAATGAGCAAATAATGTATGGTGTCCCCATTTCCCCGATTTCCCTCCTCCCTGTCCCCAATCAGCTGGGTATCCTGCTCCGTGGGCAAACTTGATCAGTCCATGGGGCAGGGGGTTATGGATAGCCTGGGAGTCAATATGGTTCCACCCACTCAACACAACCTGAAGAGGAAGTACAGGGACCCCCTAAGACCTCAACATTAAAGCAGCCATAATACCCACCATGAATCAGGGAACTGAACAGACGAGGGGGCGAAAAGATTGTAAGAGCCATGGTGGAGGAGAATGTCCAGAGGCATGTTCACCATCTTTTAACACATATCATTTATTGGTCATAGCCACAGAGACACGGGCTCACATCTGAGCAGTGATGTTAACCACATGTTTGGGATGCATAAGGATGGGGAGGGTCTTCATTATAGTGGTGACCAAACATATCAGAGAAGGGAGGCTCATCAGTTATTTTTAGAGAGACACAGAGAGAGACAGAGAGAAGGGGGAAAGAGAGAGAGGAGGTGTATAAATTAGTAGTTAGAAAAGAGAAAAGAAAGCTGTATTTTTCTTGATTTTTCTCTCATCCCATATCATTCTTCCTCCTTCCTTTCCACATAGATGTTCCCACCAGATACCTACCCCAGCCTTTGGGGAACAGGAAAAGAATCATATTTCCTCTGGATTTCAGCCTCCAGTTGCTCACTCAAAGCAAGCAGGGGAGGGTCAAACTAGGGAAACACCCCTAAGATAGACCGCACAGGAGGGTCAGGGTCCTAGCACGCAGGTGCAGGGTGAGAGGGTGCTGGTGTCACAATGAAGGTTGTATTCCATTCTGAGTCAGAATGCTCCAAAGCACAATGACATTCAAGACAGTGAAGCGGGAACTTGAGAAGGCCATGGCACAGGGTCCAGGTGTCCATTTGTTGGGAATGGCCTCTGAAGTCTTCGCCACTTGCCTGCCAATTTGTTTACTTGTTCTGGTGAAGAATTTTGTCGGATAGAGACTTTCTGAGACCTCAAAGAATGTTGGGCACTACGTGATACCTTCCATGATATCAAACCTCACTGTAGACATGAGACACAGAAGTTTCTTACCCAAGGTCACAAAGCTAGTGACACAGACAGCACATTTTATAAGCAGCTTCACAGGATCTGTGCTGAACACCCTAACCACGAGGCTGTATTTCCTCCAAGAAGGTTCCAGGTTCTTAATATAGCCAAGATCTTCACATACGGGTACTCTGTGCCCAGCTTCTGCCTCCAGCTGTTGCCTGACCTTCAGCCCTTGGCTTTCAGCCTCACTTTTCAGGAGGCTTTAGGGAGTCTCCCCACGTACATTTAGCTGTGTGCTGGTTTTCTCTCAGAGCCTCCTCACAGTCTTCTGACTTGATCATAAATATTCATTTGTTTACAAATCTGTCTCCTTTGCAAAAGAGTAAGCGCTCTGAAGCCAGGGACAGGAGCTATTTATTTGATTAGCTTTTAGCACTGTGGCTGGGGTCAAAATAAGGGCTCTGCAGTTACTTGACTGACACACTGACTGAAGGAATGAATGAAGTGTATTGACATTCTGCAAATAAATACTAGGCCACTAGAGGGCAAATATACTCATCACATGGACCCCATGTCTCCAGTGTACCACATGTGGTTGGCATGCCTAAGAAAGTAGATTCAAACAGAATCACATCTCACATGTGTCTTTAGCTGTACAGTAAGTGGAAGAAAAACCTTATCTAGGTTCCTTTCAAAAGAATGAGGTTATGGATTTCAAAAGTTCACTCATTCCTAACATCTGAGGGTCCTGACAGTTGAGAAAGAGTCCAAAGAGAAGGTTTTCAGAGCATACATCTGTATTCACTCTTCTTTCTTTCCTCCTGCCACCGAGCCATGGTGTGTGGGGGTACAGGTTCCGGTAGAGGTGAGGCACCTGAGTGGTGGCTATAGACACCCAGGATGACATAGGGAAGATGACTGAGGTCATGTGAGTTCCCCCCTTCAAAGCAAAACCTGGGGCATGAATTCAGAGAAAGTTGTCCAGGGTGAGATGATACAGGCTTGGAAAGGAAGTTCTCGAAGGTATGGTATGCAGCCAGTAACACTGTGGGGTCCTGGATCTTGATCCCATGGAGAGATTGTGAGAAACATTAGGCACACCTTCCCACCTGACCCCTTGGTCAGGTGAGCTGGGATGTTGACATATCACTCTATGTAGGTACTTCTCATTGGCCTGAGTTGGGGACACCTAAGGTAAAGATGGAAGGACATATGAAAGGGTTCCCCTGAGTTAGGGAGGGAACTGATGTCTGCTATGAGACCATACTGTCCACCACTGTCCTTTACTTTTGGCCGACATGTCCTGGAGCCAATGAGCTGTAGGTTTGACTCACAATGGCATTTATTGTGCCTTCTTTACTACCTCTAATATCCCCTGACCTCCTCCAAAGCTACCAAAACAGAGATTTGGATAGCCAAGAGCTGTCGCTATCCAAACCTCCACTGTGAGCACAGCCATTTGTGGGTTTCAGTTGTCACCTCCTGTTCTCTGCTCCCCTGAGTGGTGAGCTGACCTCTCCTGAATGCAGATATGGCCCTGACTGTTGTCTACCATCCTGTGTGATTTTAGACTCCAGTCTGAAGTTTGCTGGCCCCTGATTGCCCCATCTATGGAAGGCAAGGAGAGCATCATGTGTCTTTCCCAAGGATGTTATGAGAAGAGACGCGATAGTATCTGAAAACTGCTTTGAGCGCTGAAAAAAAAAGTGTTCTTACAAACTATATAAATATAAGTTATTACACAGTATTATTTTAACCTGGCCCAAGTTTAGATTAGTTGTATGAATCATTCATCAACCTTTACTTTGTATAATTAAAAACGTGTGGTTCTTGGAATCTTTCTTTGGGAGGCAAGCTAATGTGGTGGGCGGAGACTTGGCAACCTGGAAGAAGTCAATGACTTCTGGTCAAAAGATGGATGGATGGACCGATTGATGGGGGGCCCTATTGTCGGTGCTCAGTTGGCGGTATTCTCACTCCGCCTTCAGATACATGTTCTTCCTCATTCATTCTGGTCCTTCTCACATTCTCAGAACTCCCACAGTATTTCAGAAGTCACTTCACGAATGCCTCAAGCTTTCACTTGGTCCCTCAGTAAAGCCATGCAGTATGTCTGGTGATGAGGTAGCCTTGCATGAATGTATAGACACAGGTGGGCTCTGGGAGCCCCAGGACTTCACTCCTCTACGGCTTCCCCATGTGAGCAAACCATCCTCCCAGATGCAGATGGACCTAATTGAAAATGTGCCCTCCTGAACACAGATCCCATTAACCGTGGCGGTCTGGAGGGTGTTACCCATATTACATGGTGAGCTCCTGGATTCCTTGAGAGTGGGAGATAACTTACCTCATCTCATTGTCGACCTCTAAAATGCCCTGCTCAGCACCCAGCATTCAGTAGGTGCTCTGTGGGTTATTAATTGAAATACTGATTGCTAATAAATAGGGAAAAAAGAAAAACCCACAAGGAACCACTGAACCCAGGGACATCATTAGCTCTGGTTTCTCCATGTGTTAGTGATTAGCTATCAGTAGCGTGGGTGGTCTGAGAGACAGACTAATGCTTCCATTGGCCACGGCGATGTCAAACACCATATTAACTATTGGGGGTGAGCGTGTTGACTGGATTTCTGCTGTGCACTAAATTTCCCCTAGTGACTCCAGCCACAAGCCCCTGGGGCCCAAGCTGTTCCCAGCTTGTAACTTACACAGTGGAAGGGTCTGTTAGAATAAAAGGATATCAGGTAAGGTCTTCAGGGAGCATCCACCCTGAATAAACACACCAGAAAGGAGATTTTTGACAAATCCCACCAGGTGACTCTAAGGATGGGTTATGGGACAGTGGGAGGCAGGGTGGGGCATACTGGGTGATGTAGTGTTTTGATTCAAGTGTCCCCCACAAACATATGTGTTCTCAATGCTTGATCCCCAGCTGATAACAATTTTGGAACCTTGTTGGAGGTTGTTGTTGGGGGCGGGCTTATGGGGGTTATAACCAGCTTCCCCTTGCCAGTATTTGGCACACTCTCCTGTTCTTGTCCATTTGGTGTTGGCCAGGAGGTGATGTCCACCCTCTCTCTGCTCATGCCATCGTTTTCCCTGCCATCATGGAGCTTCCCCTCGAGTCCCAAAATAAATCCATCCTGTAAGCCAAAAATAAAATCCGTTCCTCCACAGCTGCTTTTGGTTGGGCTCTTTCTGTGCAGCAAAGAGAGACGTTAACTACAACAGGTGATCACAAGGGGCTTAGAGGAGGCTGAGCGCTGAGATTCTGCTACTTGCGTTCAGATCATCGTAATCTGCCTAGCATGGTGTGCACTTCTGAAAACAGATTTATTACCAGCACACACTCAGACACCATTGTAAGGGAGCCACACTGAAGGGAAGAACCACTAGGTGTAATAAGCTCAATAGCATTCTCCAGCACAGAGGAGCCGATATCTATAATGATCTCTGGTTTTGATTGATCATGTAGAATAAATATATCCACTTTGGAAAGAATTACATTTTCCTTAATTTTTAACTTTAGTCATTTCTTGTTCATTTCAACATTAGAAACACGTTGCCTTCTTCTTTCTGAGAGTTGTTTCAACTTCCCTGCCCGCCCCCACCAACTACAATTTCTCAATGGCTCACTGTTTAAAAGAAACCAGCAAAGTATAAAAGGTCCTTTAAACTTGGGACATCACTTTTTCAGGAGAACATTTTGAAAAGATGGGGCAAACGAAGCAGAAACATTCAGATTAAATTTCCTTTGAAATCCATGGGTTTTAAAATTAAGAGAAAGTGATTGGCAAAACATGTTTTGGTTTTTGCCGAAACTGAAATATTTGAAAAACAGTTCAAGATGTTCCTTCACACCCCAACCACATCCATCTGGGACCATCCATCTCTGGTCTAAGTCTACTTTTATATATCCACTATGCTAGGAACACAGTTCCTCGTTGCAACCTGAGGGCTGCATATTTTTCAAAGGAAGATCATTATGGAATCTAAAGGTTGTATTACCTTCTGGAAGAAGAAAGTTCTAGACTAAGTGATTGTGAAAAGACAATTGTTTCTACTGACTTTGAATCACCAGGACACAAAAATGGAATGTTTAGTTTCCTTCCTTCCTCTCTTCCTTCTTTCCTTCCTTCCTTCCTCCCTTGCCTCTTTTTTCCCTTCTTTTCTTCATTCATTCATTCATTTGGCAAACATTAAGTGTTCCCATGTGCCATGGGTTGTCTGAAAGCATAGGTTAAAAACAGTTCTTGGTCTCAGATCATAGGAATTAGCATATTTTTACAGTACAATACGTGGAGGTGACATATTTATGGTAGAACAGCGATACAATGGAAGAAATGATCAGCCTTCCTAGGAGATGGTGAAGGGAGTAATTTCATCATGGAGCCATAATAGTTGAGAAAAAAATGAAGTTAACTATGGAGAGTGGTTGAAAGCTGGGAGCCTGACGGAGAAGTGAGTTGGAGCAGCCACTGAGAACTCACTGGTTCCCAAAGGCAGACAGGGGAGCTTGGTCCATGGTGATGTTCACAGAGCACAGGAGAATTTGGGGGAGATGTTCTCCCATGGGGAATCATTTCCTTCCCTTTCTCATCCAGGTTTGCTCACCGGCTCTCTACCTGTCTCAGCAGCATCTTGTTTGAGTACCTCAGGGGTTGAGTTCCTACAGGCCTGAGTGAGCCTCTTTCTTGGCTGGAATTGGCAGGACCGCATATGTCCTGCTCTGAAAATGATACACATTGTTGATTTATATGCTCACTGTTTCTTTGTACGTATGTGTGCGTATGGGTACAGGCATGCCACAGCAGGTGTGTACGGGTCAGAGGACAACCTCAGAGCATCTCTTGTTTTTTGGCACTGTGAATACCACGCTAGCAGGTCTGGGAGCTTCAGAATTGTCCTTGCAGCATCTGTAGATGTTTTGGGATTGCAAATGGGTATGCTACTTGAGTCTGGCTTTCCACACGATTTCTCAATCTAAATAATAGATTGGAGAAATTTGACTCAGAAACTCCTTATCTTTCTAATTGTGCATTCTGGGGATTCTGATACTAATGGGTTCCCCATTAACCTCCACACTCCATACAGAACCAAAAGAGCAGTTCCTCCTTCAGGGCACAACCAGGACTGGGACCGGAGGTGAGTTTGCCTTGCTGATTGACAAGTGTGCATGGATGACACTCACTTTCACTGGAGCTGTTCGGTTTTATTTCTCCTTTGCAAAGTGATTTTTAAAATGACTGTTGCCTGCTATGGTGCTGAAGTTGTTACTTTGTCATTGGGTGTACTTCTTGCAGGACTGAAAGCTGCCTGTCCTTTGCATACATGAAAGTGGTGTGCCAGGCGTGGTGGCACATGCCTTTAACACCAGATGAGGTAGGAGGATTGCTGTGAGTTCAAGGCCACCCTGAGACTACATACAACATAGTGAATTCCAGGTCAGCCTGGGCTAGAGCAAGACCCTGCCTCGAAAAATCAAAAGAAAAAAAAAGATGCTATTAGCAGTTAGGTTGTCATGTGAGCATAATATGTGGTTTGGAAGTCATTATAGGATTAGAGGCAATTTGGAGATTATCATCTCCATGACATCACCTCTGGGGTGGGGGGAGACCTCAGGCAGTTCCACATTTTCTGTCACTCAGGCACCCTGGTGATGTACATGTAGGATTTCTGCTACATTGATCATGAAGTTATGTTTCTTATAAGGGATGGAGAACAAGAGGGGAGAGAGATTGCTAAGGAACTTTCACATTTGCCTTTTACTTTTTCCCATTACATTACAGTGCTTGACATTCTTCTGATGACCTGTTATATTTTTAAAGGTAGAAAGTCAGAGGAGTGAAGGCTCCATGTATGCAGGCTGTACCACATTTTTACATGTTTTTCTCTAAACAGGATGGAGGAATTGCCATCACTGTTTCTGCCATCTACTCTGGAGTGTCACCTAGAACCAAAGTTCCACTCGGGCTTTTCAGAGTCTCAGTCTATTTGTGGTTTGCAGAATAAGAAGGAGATGGAGATTGTTTAAGGCCTCAGCTCATCCCTGCTTCTGTCCTGTTCTACCTTGGCCTGTTCTCTACATCCAGGCTTTGTTTCTCTTCCCCTGGATCTGCCTTCTCCTTGTGCCTCCCCAAGACTCTGTCAGGGTGTTGGAAGTTGCAGGAAGTGGGTGATTCTTTCTCAGGCGACAGATGGAAGGGATAAACAGAAGCCACTTTATGGTGAAGCGACCTGAAACTCTTACTCCAAGTGTCTTAGCTGTATTGCTTTATACAGGCATCTGAACTTCCAGCCTTGGAGGAGGTGAAAAATTAGCAGACTACCGTTATTCCCTCACAGTACCCTTTTCTGGCCTCAGTCCTTCCAGACTGTTCAACAAGGACCTTGCTTTCCTGCCTCCAAGCACTTGGCTAGTCTAACTAGGGTGGCTCACTTATCTCTGTGTGTCTCTTCCAACCTGAGCCCTGTGAGCTCAGGGGCTGTGTCACTGACCTAGTAGACACTCAGTAGTAGTCAAGAAATGTTTTAACATAAGACAGGTAAAATGATTCAAGCCAGGTTACAACACAAACATTTGTGAGATGAAGACAGGAGGATGGAGAGTTTGACTGACCTGGGAAATATAGCAAATCCTGCCCCCACCCACAGTTAAAGGGAATGAAAACATTAATAATAACTATGGCAGAAGATTTTGTCCATGGCATAACATAGATGTTATTATCCTTATTATTATATGACATCATTAAAGCGTTGATTTTCAGGATTCCTCAAGGCATTGGGCACAGCTGTACTTGGAGATGGGTCAGAAGGACAGGTGATAAAGAAATAAGTTGAAACTCTTCAGGTTTTAAGGAAAGTGAGCCATCCACACACAAGTAACATCCGCATTGTGATGACTGGACCCCATAGTAACCTGCAGACTCATTCAGGTGGAAACATCAAAGTCTAAGCTTGTCACTCAAATGCACTGAAATTAAAAATAAGTAAACTTGGGTATAGATCAATCACAGATTGAATGCAGCTAGACTGAACGGTCTAAAAATACACCTAAAACATGGTGGAATCTCACATAGAAGTGAGTGAAAGACATCAGATGCAAAAACTTCACAGTACACAATTCCATTCATACTGAGTGTGAGGATAGTTAAGCTGACCTGTGCTGTTTGAAGTCATAACAGAGCGCCCCTCCCCCCAGGATGAGGTTCTGAGGAGCCATATGCTTGGCTCCTTGTTCTGTTCTGAGTGATGCTGTGTTCAATGCACTTGGACTATAAACTCACTTGGACTTCTTACTACTAAATATAGTGGAAGTCAAAGAACAATTAGAAAGTAAGGAGTCATGAGTGAGTGTTGGTATTGCTAAATGGGACACGGAGAACAAAGGGTTAACGATGTTTGAACAGGTTTGAAACCCCGGTAAACCAGTAGGTGTTTTGCCAGCTCCATCCTTAACCCTAACACTGCAGGCTCCCTAAGCAAGCCACATGAATCCAGATTCGCACCCCACGGTGCTTGGAAGGTGACAGTTCCTCTGCCCCCACCATCTGATACATGTCTAGGCTCATGTCTACATGCAAAGCAGGTATTCACAGGTCGCTGATTACTGCCAATCTCCGTTGGCCATTTCTTCCCCTCCCTCCTCCTCTACCTCTATTTAACCAATGGTGCTCCTACAAGTGAGGACCCCAAGAGCAGCCAGGAATATACAGCAAGTAGCAACTCTTGGTTCTAGAAATGTCAGTGAAGTTATTTGCTATCCAAGGATGTGATCAGGAGAACATTCATAAATTAGGGAGCCCTGGAAAGCTGGGTGTTTGTGCTTCAATCTATGGCCATTGACGATTCAAACAACTATTAATAATTAATATTAATTAATTATAATTAATATTGATATTTCATTGTATGTGTTTGTGTGCAGGGATGCATACTCAAGGTGCATGTGCCACAGGACAACCTTGGATATCGTTCTCAAGAATACCACCCAGCCAGGGATGGTGGTGCATGCATTTAATTCCAGCACTTTGGAGGCTGAGGTAGAAGGATCACTGAGTTCAAAGCCAGCCTGGACTACAAAGTGAGTTCTAGGTCAGTCCAGGCTAGAGCAAGACTCTGCTTCAAAAACTAAACTAAACTAAAATAATACACAAAGCCTTCTTCTTGGTCTGGGGAGATGGCTCCATGGTTAAAGGAGCTTACCTACAAAGCCTGATGACCCAGGTTTGATTCCCCAGTACACACATAAAGCAGATGCATAAAGTGGTGCAGGAGGCCCTGGTGCACCTATTCTCTCTATCAACTAACTAAATAGATTTTTTTTATAAAAAAATGATCACCATCTATCTCCTTTGAGACAAGGTCTTTCTTTGGCCTGGAGCTCACCAATTAGGCTAGTGAACTTCAGGGACCCTCTGTGTCCACCTCCCCAGCTCTGGGATCACAGGCACATACCGCCATGCTCAGCATTTAAAAAAATATTTATTTGTATGGGTGTGTGACATGTGTGCATATGTGTTTGTGTGCATGAGTGTAAGTGCACTATGGAGGTCAAAGGGCAGCTTTTGGGTCCTTCTTCACTGGCCTACCTCATTCGAAGTAAGGTTTATTTCCATCACTCTACTCTGTGCTGTGCTCACTGAGACCTGCCTTCACCTCCCAGCTCACCAGCACAATTCTGGGATGACACAAGTCTACCATGGCTTCCAGTTTTGTTATGTGGAGTTTGGAGGACCAGGCCAACTGGGCAAAGATCCCCATATTCCATATATGATTTGGAAGTCAGGCCCTGAAGGAGCCAAACAGAGAGAGATAGTGGATGCCTCAGTGGTAAGCTATGCAGGACGATGCCTGGAAGACATCTTCTCCTCTCATTGTGCAAGGCCCGAGGGATGAGGGAGAGGAGATCAAATGAGACTATGGTAAGATCAGAAATCACAGAATACAGGAACCACAAAATGGCTATTTAAAATATATGAAATATCAATATAACCATTCTGTTTCTTTACACTCTTGGATTTGTGGACTGTTATTCACACCTGTTATTTATTATGTTAGCATTTGAGATTTTCTTGGAAGCAAAGGCCTTTCTTGATAGAGCTGGGCACCATCTGAGATCATCTATAAGCCCCTGGGAGAGGGGGAGTGAGAAGAGGAGAGAGACTTATGTGGGTACACACACGAGCTCAGAGCAGGGTCTTGTCCCTGTGGACACAGTGGGGAAGTCCATGTGTTTTTACTTTGAGACCGTGTACTCCACAGTCCCCCAAAGCCTGCTTTCAGATACTGTTAGCATTATCAGTTCTTGAATTTTCTTAAGAACCACATTTCATGTGGTTCTCTAAATGTTAGAACTCCTTTTAGCCCCAGACCCAGCACAACACTTTCATAGGGTTTCCATTAAATGACCACAATGAAATGTGGATCGTACTGTATTTCCAGCCTCCCCCTTGAACAGTGGCATACTCGTACGCTGTCTGCGAGGCCTCTGAATCACTGGGGTATGTCTCTAATTTGTGCTGCTCTTGGGAGAAGTATCAATAGTAAGCTATCACTTTCATAAGCGCTATCATATACTGATTGAACATTGCCAGGGAGTCTTAGGCCACGCAGTGGTTACATTCGCCTTAGATCCAATTACAGCTGTAAAAGTGGTTTGCATTAGAAGTTCTGACTCTAGGATTTGATCATTATAAGTAGAATCAACCACCAAAAGAATGTGAATTGCTTTCACTAAAAGGATGTAATAGCCCAGAGAATCTCTTTCATATTTCAAATTAGGAAAAGCCCATATTGCCTTGTTCTCGTGACGGCCCTTTACTCTGCTAGTGGAACGAGTGTAACCTTCTTCCCTGGTTGGCCTGTCAGGATCCCCCAGCCAAAGGTTTTAACTCTCGAATCTAGTCCCTGATAACTAAGATTCGTGAGTGTTTTAGTTAAGGGTGATTTTATTATGTGTCTTCTGAGTTCCTAGAGACTTTCAAATGATCCCCGATCCACTTTCCCCTCCAAATGAACTTTTCATGGATGCTGTCATACTTCTGTCCCAGGCTGCCTACCTGTGACCAAGATGCCCCTGCAAATAGACCCCTTTGTGACACAGGGGTGGTGGATATTGAAGAAATGAGTCTCCCTTAAGCTCTTCTCATTTTAAAATTATTTGTATTTATTTGTAAGCAGAGACAGAGATAGAGGAGAGAGAGAGAGAGAGAGAGAGAGAGAGAGAGAGAGAGAGAGAGAGAGAGAGAGAGAGAGAGAAGGAGGGAGGATGGGCACACCAGGGCCTTCAGCTACTACAAGTGAACTCCAGATACATGCACCACTGTGCATCTGGCTTTCTGTGGGCACTGGGGAATCAAACCTGGTCGTTAGGCTTTTCAGGAAAACACCTTAATTGCTGAGCCATCTCTCCAGCCCTACATTAAGCTCCTCAAAGGTCAGGTTATGGTCATGCTGCAAGCCCTCACCACTTCACTGACCCCACAGATAAAAGTAATTTTCACAGAGTGCCTCTCCCACCCCCACTTCAGAGCATCTAGTCCACAATTCGGTCCTGATTGCTCTCTGACCTAAGTCTGTGTTTGAGCTGCTCTGAAAGGTAGCTGTGGGCTCCAGCCTTTCACTGAGGCCCTGACACAAACACACCTGTCATCTAGCTTTGTCCACCCAGGTAACTGTTTATCCATTAGTCCAGAATTCTGCCCCTGATATGAAGACACAGAGAAAAACAAACTAAAGGGCATGCAGGCTGGACAGAACTAGCCCTCTTGTCTGCCATCTTACCCACCTCTAGCTGCACAGAAAGCTAGTGACCTGGGGGGGGGGTGGACCTTGTAACTTCACACTGGTCAGGGAGAGCTGGAGGCCTGTGTCCTTGTGAGGGTAACCTACTTCAACTTTCCGTCTCAGAAAACAGGTGTAGGGTTATAACCGGTTCACATGGGAAATTATTTCAGGAGCACATACTTATTTTTGAAAGAAGTCAACCAATAGACTAGTAAAATGGCTCAAAGAAACTCCCAGAAACATCTTTGCTTTCAGAAAGTTAATCTGGGGGCTGGAGAGATGGCTCAGCAGTTAAGGTGCTGGCCTGCAAAGTCTAAAGACTGGGATTTGATTCCCTAGTAGTACCTAGCACATAAAGCCAGATGCACAAAGTGGTGCACACATCTGGAGTCTGTTTGCAGTGGCTGGAGGCCCTGGCATCTGCCCATTCTCTGTCTGTCTCTCTTCTCTCTGTCTCCATTTACTTGCAAATAAATAAATAAAAATGCTTTTTTAAAAATATTTTATTTATTCATTTTCAAGCAGAGAGATACAGAGAGAGGGGGGGAGAGAGAGGGGACATGCACCAGGGCCACACCTTGAGGGTCTGGCTTATGTGGGTACTGGGGAATTGAACCAGGAGCCTTAGGCATTGGAGGCAAGTGCCTTAACCGCTGGACCATCTCTCCAGCCATAAAAATACTTTTTAAAAGAAATTTAATCAGACATATTTGCTACGAATATCAGCATTTTAGAAAAAGAACAGGTCTGAGTTGATTTCTCACAGCCCTGAAAAATGTCCTGTTTCTCCACCCACCTGCTCTCCTTCTACCCCTCCTCTCCCTGTCTTCCTCCCTTCTTCATTCTCTCCCTTTCTCCCACCATCCTTTTTCCCATCATTCCTTCCCTTTCTCAAACTCTCCTTACCTCCACATCCTTTTTCTTATGATGACAGAAATTGTACCTATTGTCTTCCCGCTAAGGAATGACTTGAAAAAAAAAAAAAATCCAGAGTGGAACTGCAAACGAATGCTCTTTATTGCGTTCTATATATGGGAAATTTAATGGTTTTTGAATGCTAATTAAACTAAAAATTTTGAATTGCCAATTACTTAATTTTAACTGCAGATATCGCTTGTTTGTAGATGATTAATTGAGAAAAGGGGAGTCGTTTTCAATTTGCTAACAGAACGTTGCAATCTGAATTCTGACCTGCTGGGTCTCTCGGGGAATGATGTCAAGATTCCAATCCCAGCCTGGAGAGCTTCAGCTTGTGCCTGAAAGGTGGCATCAAATGACTTCCCGAGGTGTCCCTTCCAGTCTCCTTCCAAGGTGCTGTGAGTGTGCACCTCTGGTCTCCTTCCAGGGTGAGAAGCGACTCCTCACTTGCTGAGTGTGGGGAATTTTGATGCAGCTAACATCCCTCCCTCAGGAGCCTCTCCTGCCATCCAACTTGACAATGAACCGCTCAAGAGAACCAAGGAAATCAGGCCCCCCAAAGTAATGTGTTTTCACCTCACAGCAAGCAGCGTTTGAGTTCCGGGAGAGGAAATGTGTATTAAGAGAGTGGGTTAAAAATCGACATTATCCCAGACTTTCATGAAATCAAAATTATGGCCACGATGCTAAGTTATTATAATGTATTTATTACCAGGATTGCTTTCATATTTAACCAATTTGGCCCATCTCAAGACCTGCTTTAAAATGCACCACCTTGCCCACCTTTCCCATTTTCATATGAAAAACAGGAAAGCAAAAACTAATTTACTCAGAGAGACACAGCGCCTGTTTGCCCGTTTATCTCTTACAGAACACCCCTCAGTCCAATGTTGACAGTACATGATAGTCCATTAATCTGCCTAATGAAAATTTAACCAGTGTTATAAACAAATAATTGGCTATTATCCTCTCAAAGATCCCGAATAAATTACTTCTGCTTATTTCCCACCCCCCCTCTCTCAGTGCTCAAAAGCCAGCCCTTTCTGATGGCTGTAGCAGGGAGAACCGAAGGGGGGGACTGGCTCCATCCCGCTCCAGCCTTCTCCTTGGTGCTGCTGCTGTTGTAGAGTAGTGGGCAGATTCCACTCTGAGGATGCTGGGTGGACCACGGTGAGATGGGGTGGGGAGAATGGGAATGAGGAGAGTCAGCCCTGTTCCTCCTGCCCCACCCCCATTTCTGCCTCTCATTCTGCATCCATTGCATTTTTTCTCTCCCTTCCACTTTTATTCTCAGTGGATTTTTTTTTTCAGTGCTGAGGATTAAACTCAAGGCCTTGCTCATGCTAGGCAAGTGCTCTACCACTGAGCTACATACATCTTTTGCCTTTTTCTTTATTTTTTCTTGAGACAGGGTCTCACTATATAGCCTAGGCTGGCCTTGATTTTTTTTTTTTTTTTTTTTTGGTTTTTTAAGACAGGGTCTCACTCTAGCCCAGGCTGACCTGGAATTCACTATGGAGTCTCAGGGTAGCCTCGAACTCACAATGGTCCTCCTACGTATGTCTCCCAAGTGCTGGGATCAAAGGTGTCCACCGTCACACATGGAAAGGCCTTGCTTTCTTAACTCTCCTGCCTCAGCCTCTTAAATGCTGGGACTGTAAGTATGTAACCATCATCTCTAGGTAAACAACTATCCCCAAATACTGGGGAACTGAGCTCTGGGTCTAACATACTTGGCAAGCACTCCACCACTTAGCTACAGCTCTTGAAGAGTCTTCATCTCTTGTTCTCCATTCAGCTAGGAGCTCAAACCCCCATCCACCCAATCCTTGTACCACTCTGCTTCCAGAGCTGTAATTTCCCAAACACAGCACCCGCCTTAAAATGGAGGTCCCATTGCCCAAAGGGTTGGCATCCACTATATGGATGAATTCAGCAGTGCCATTTGGAGCAGAGACAGACTCGGTTTGCTGCATTGTGTCAAATGCCCCAAATTGAGGGGATCTATTTCAAGCCATTATTTCTACACATTGGTCCCACCCCACATGTCCACATTAATGCTAGAACACTGTGGCCAAATGGCAGGCGATCTGCAGGGAGACACCAAGACAGCATGGAGCACACACACACTGCACTGCCTTTCCTGACTCGGCTTTCTCCTACTGGAGAGAAACTCTAATTTTCAAAGCAAGAATGGTACCTTGTTCACCCATTTCATTAGCAACTGGCACAGAGCAGTGCTGAGTGAGCGAGCGGATGTGTGGATGAATGCTAACATGTGTGGGTCTTTTAAGGGGCATTCTCCTTAGGATCTTTAAAAGCAATGGTATGAAAAGTTCATTTTTAAATAATGGACTCATTTCCCAAACCCCATCAATTTCCTCAAGCCTTGAGCCCCATAGATAATGGGAGTTGGGAAAATAAACTCAGGCTTTATTCACATTCTTTTTAAAATGCTTCATGATATTATTACTGTTTCTTGTGAGATAGAGCAGAACAGCAGAGAGTGGGTACTCCAGCACTATGTTTGCAACTTAAAAAATTATTTATTTGCAGAGAGAGAGAGAGAGAGAGAGAGAGAGAGAATGAGAGAGAGAGAATAGCCACTCCAGGGGCCTCGGGCCACTGCAAACTCAGATGCATGTGCCACTTGTGCATCTGGCTTACGTCGGTGCTGGGAAATTGAACCTGAGTCATTAGGCTTTGCAGGTAAGCACCTTAACCGCTGGGCCATCTCTCTAATCCCTCACAACTTTTAGAATGGAAAGAAGGATCCTTTAAGAGGCTTAGTCAGTGCAGCTCCTGGCTCCACTCTCAGATTGTGGCTCAGTGGACTCAGGAACCAGCCACTGTACCTAGCCCCTCAAAGATCTGCTGCGGCTCTGATAGGGTTTGGAATTACCCAGCTAGTGGTTCACATCTTCAGAAAAGCCCCTGGGCTCTGGCCTGGATGGGAGAAGGGGACAAGGAGCTGTCATGCTTCTGGGTATTGAGAAGTAGGCCAGTTAGTGCTCCCTCAGCATGAAGAGTCCAGCCAGCGCTGCCCAGTCCACCCAGGGATGCCTCAGCTTGCACTGGAATATCTGAGGCTAGAGGTTAAGGGAAAGATCAGGGATGGGAATCTTCAGTTAGAAGTCATGTCGTGGCCTCTATCCTGCGCCATTTTTCCAGTGTCCATGTGTCTAACGCTAGTTCCCATGGAAGCTTGATCAGGACTCTATCCCAATGGGACACTAAGATCAATGGCCAGTCTCCGTTCTGGTGTTCCACACTCACAGTCTCCTTTGATTTTTGTAACAGCATTCTGAAGTGCTGGGCCTCAATGTTCCCATCCTCTGGATGAGAGAGGGGAGTCCAGAGCAGTCACATGACATGCTGAACCAGTTTCACAAAGTCTCTGATGGAGTCACAGGAACAACTGGACTTCAGAACAGCAGTGAGGCCCTTGGGAGAATGGAGCACTGGGTGGTTCCCTTTCCATCACTAAGGCTCAGTGTAGGCAGACATGCAGGGTCCATCAAGTTGAATTAGATTTACCATCAGCATAAAGATGCCTCACCAGACATGGGACTTGTGACAAGCCTTGCATCCCAGCATCCCATCTCTACTAATCCAAGGGTGGCAGAGACCACATATGTAAAGCACATGGCCCGACCATGGAGTGCACCAGGTCACTGATCACCGCTATTATGATAATTACCATTCTGACCCCAGAAACACATATAATGCCCAGCAGGGTCATCCAGCCAGGCCCAGTGTAAAGCAGGTGTGATCATTCCAGGACAGATGTTTGGTACCCTCAGACCCCCACATCTGGGGCTATGGTCCCAGAATGGTTTTATGGAACCCTGCCCTGCCACCAAGGTCTCTATGGGGACTTTGTTCTCAAATGAGGAGAAAAGTCCGGGATAACGTTGAGGTTGGTTTTTAAGTATCTGAAGTTGTGGTTGGAGAACACCTAATAAACAGAAGTATATATTTGAATGGTCCAGGTTTCATATTTCATAAGAAAGCTCTAGATGTCACAAAAAACAGACCATTTTCTTCAGTAATCCAAAAAGCCATAAGGAAAGTAAGTATTTTTAATGTCTGAGACATAGTAAAACATTCAATTGAGCTTAAATTTTTTTAAATCAAATTTAGAAACATCCACTAACACAAACATGGAAGGAGATGGTAACACATGGGTGACTCTTCAGTGAGAATCCTTGTAGGATTCAGTGTCCAGCTTCCAAGGTGGCCGTCATCAAAAGCCACTAGCTGAACATGGCATCTGGGACTGCTGTTGTGACAAGACTCAACTGGGCTGGACACATGGAACAGGTATTCATGGAATGAAATGCGGCTGCCTCCTCTGGTCCTGTGCTTGGCCCCATCCGAATGGAGAAGGCTGCCTACCTTCAAAGGTCCTCTCTGTGTCACACGCCAGCCATACCAGTCCACTAGAGCTCCAGATGTGACATCAATCCTGCGGGGGCCATGACTTAGCTCTCCGATTTCTCATAGGAATCTATCATGGGGTGTCTCCCAGCAGACCAATTCTAGCTGAGATTTGCTTACTGATAACTTTGGGAAGCTGACTTCTCACATTCCAGGGTTCCAAGCCTGGAAAAAATTGAGTGTCCTTAGTGATGAGCTAGACAGAGTCAGCAGAGAATTCTGTGATTCTGGGAGAGCTTTCCAACAAGCCAGTGGTACCATACCAACACCAACAGAGCAACACTCACTGCCTGGTTTCCATAGAAAAGGAGCTGCTCTACGTTCCTTAGCGTCCATGAACTCATTTCATCTTGACACAATCTATCCCAGAAGAAAAAGCTAAGCAACAGAGGGACCCATCCGCCCTGCACATTGATTTAGCTATAGAATCAGTAAGGAACTGGCTCCAGTGACCACATCGTTAGTCATGGTACTAAGTCCTGCATCACTTAGCACATTACTTCCTTCCCAATGTCTGTCTATAGCTTCCCCAGGAGAACCAGGCTTGGGATGAGCTGGAGCTGGGGCTTCCTGCCTCTCTTGGCAACAAGACACCAAGCATGCGTCAGGGGCGCATGATGATTACCCGGAAACCACATGGCCTATCATATGTCAGACCTCATAATTTATTTTTATGAGAGCAGTAAGTGGTATCAGCATTTTATAAGCATGTATTTATATTTGTTAATTTAATTTATGCAAATGTCTCATTTATGTAAATTATACACAGATCCACCATCAGGATATCTTTAGCCAAATAGCATCAAGATATTTAGGGATCTGAAATATATACTAGAAGAATGCAAATTATTTTTATGGCATGTTCTTTTGGCCATTAAGTGCATAATATGTCAACAGCCTGGTTTTACTGATGCTGGCAGAGCAACATTTTGCTTGGTCTTTCTTTCTCTCTTGTCCATTTGGGTGCTTCTTGGACAGCCAGATGAGGCTGGGGTGCAGCCCACCCAGAGAGAAAGCTCAGCTGTAGTGCCACAGAGCCTGGCTTTGCCATTCGCTTCTGTGGGATGAGGTTACAGTGTGTAAACACAATACTGTATTTCATAGCTATCCTGGGGCTTTGGGCTTGATCCCTTGGTGATAGTGGCATCCTCATTACCCATTCATGATGCAGCTAGACAGTCTTCATGAATAATAAGCTTCCACTAACTCTGGCCTGTCTGTTTCTGAGTTGCTGCAAGGGGGATTTCTATCTCTTTGCTTGGAGAAAACTCTGCTTGACTTTCCATTCAGTTCTGGGACTAAATCAACGT
>PVHP010004769.1:20158-69284 GCA_004024765.1 Zapus hudsonius | reverse complement strand
CCTTCCTTCCTTCCTTCCTTCCTTCCTTCCTTCCTTCCTTCCTTCCTTCCTTCCTTCCTTCCTTCCTTCCTCCCTCCCTCCCTCTCTCCCTCCCTTCCTTCCTTCCTACAGGTTCTCTATCCCAGGCTGGCCTGAAACTATCTATGTAGCTAACGATGACCTCGGGCTCCTGAATCTTCTGCCTCCACCTCCCCAGTGCTAGGATCAGAGGCATGCGTCACCATGCCCATCTTATGTGGTGCTAGGGATCAAACAAAGGGCTTCATGCTTGCTGGGCCTACCAGTTGAACTACATCCCCAGCCCCTCTCATCTCTTTTTTTTTAATATTTTATTTATTTATTTGAGAGAGAGAGAGAGAGAGAGAGAGAGAGAGAGAGAGAGAGAGAGAATGGGCATGACAGGGCCTCCAGCCACTGCAAACGAACTCCAGACACATGTGCCCTCTTGTGCATCTGGCTTTACATGGGCACTGGGGAATTGAACTCAGGTCCTTCTGCATTACAGGCAAACGCCTTAACCACTAAGGCATCTCTTCAGCCCTCTTTTTTCTTTTTTGATAGGATCTTGCTATGTAGCTCAGCCTGGCCTTGAACTCATGGCAATCTTTCTGCCTTGGTCTTTTACGTGATGAGTACAGGCAGTAGTGCCCATACCCTCCCTCTTGAGTGATTTGATTCCTTTTGTTTGTTTTCAAGGTAGGTTCTCATTCTAGCTTGAGCTGACCTGGAACTCACTCTATAGTCCCAGGCTGGCCTCCAACTCACAACAATCCTCCTACCTCTGTCTCTCAAGTGCTGGGATTAAAGACGTGCACCATGACACCTAGCCCTAATTTTTAAATTTATATTTATTTGCAAGGAGAGAGAGAGAGAGAGAGAGAGAGAGAGAGAGAGAGAGAGAGAGCACACCAGGGCCTCTTGCCACTGCAAATGAACTCCAGATGCATGTGCCACTTTGAGCACATGGCTTTACATGTGTTACTTGGGAATTGAACCTGGGCCTTTAGCCTTTGCAAGCAAACGCCTTAGTTGTTGAGCCATCTCCCTAGCCCTGCTTCTTACTTTTTTCTTCTGTATTTTAGAGGTAGGGTCTCACTCTAGCCCAGGCTGACCTGGAATTCATTTTATAGTTCCATGCTTGTCTACAAATCACAGTGATCCTCTGCCTCCCAAGTGCTAAGATTAAAGGTATGTGCCACCATGCCTGGCCCTATTTTCTTTTTTACCTCCTAATGCTTTACATGAGGTGTCCTGTCTACCAAATATGTATGGAGAGAGGAAAAAGAAAGTGGTTCCTAAAAACACTTTCTACTTCTCCACCAGAAGCCTCGGTGCCATGGTGAGTGGTATCATAATTTTACCATGTGTCAGGAAGTACTATGAGGTCTTAATACTCATCCTCTCATTTAATCCAATCATTATCATTTCCATTTTATGGAAAAGGAATCTAAGTTAACAAATAGGGAAGCTGGGGTTCAAGTCTCCAGGATCTTGGTCTCTAGAACCTGAGCTTTTACTCTAACTTACTCTGAGAGGTGTAATTAACAGTGAAGAAGGGGTTATGGCTAGAGGGATTGCTCAGTGGTTAAAGCATTTGCTACAAAGCCTGAGGGTCTGGGCTCAATTCCCTAGTACCCATGTGTGATGGTTTGATTCAGGTGTCCCCCACAAACAAATGTGCTCTGAATTCTCAATCCCCTGCTGACAGCAGTTTGGGTATTAGAACCTAGGAGCTGTGTTGTTGGGGGAGGGCTTATGGGGGTTTTAGCCAGATTCCTTTTATAGCAGCTTTGGCACACCTTTCTGCTGCTGTTTGCAATGCTGTGGTGGAGGTGGTTTCCACCTCTCTGCTAATGCCATTGTTTTCCCTGCCATTAATGGAGCTTCCCCTGGACTCTATAAACCATAATAAACCCATTCCTACACAAGCTGCTTTTGATCGGGTTCTTTTCTGTGCAGCAATGAAAAGCTTACTGAAACACCATGGAAAGCCAGAGGCACAATGTGGTGCATGAATCTGTAGCTCATTTGCAGTGGCAAGAAGCCCTGGCAGCTGGGCGTGGTGGTTCACGCCTTTAATCCCAGCACTCGGGAGGCAGAGATAGGAGGATCACCATGAGTTCAAGGCCACCCTGAGACTATATAGTGAATTCCAGGTCAGCCTGGGCCAGAGTGAGACCCTACCTCAAAAAACCAAAAAAAAAAAGAAAAAAAGAAAAAAAAAAGAAAAAGAAAAAGAAGCCCTGGCATACCCATTTCCTTTCTTTCTCTGTCTGCTTTCAAATAAATAAAAATATATTTTTAAAAGTGTAGGGGTTAAATTTATTGTATGTTAAAAAAAAGTAAAGATGTATGAAATAAAATAATAACACAAGGAAACATGAGCAACTTTTTTGAGTAACTGTTTTATTACAAATATTCTAACACATTTTTCTCAACAAGTAATCAAAAAATAAATAATGACATAGAGGATTCATGTGAATATATAAACTTTTTAACTCTGAAATCAAGCAGTATACCTCTTTCCCAAGTTTTATGGACAATGACAAAAATTCAATAAATAGTAAGCTGTGAAGAACATTTCAGTGAATTTTGAAAAGTAGAAATCCTAGAAACCATTCTTTGATCAAAATGCAATGCAACTAACAATAATAATATAAGGTATACCACTTAGAAAATTAAAAACACAAATAGCACCTAAACTTATTCTTAGGACATAAGTGTTAAGAATAAACAACAATGGTACTGTAAACCTGTGGCTGGAGCAGTCATGAGCCCTGGGAATTAAGTGACTATTGTTTTGTTAAATGGACATGTGCCTATCAAACTGTGCTCTAAATACTTGTGTTCATGCTCATAGATTAGCTCTCAGCTTTGGGCTTGTAAACTTGCAGTTGTGTATGTACGTGTGTGAGTGTATGTGTGTGAGTGTGCGCATGAGCGTGTGCCAGGGTCTCTTGCAGCTGCAAACAAATGCCTGTCCAGCTTTATGTGGGTGGCTGGGGGATCGAACCCAGGCTGGCAAGCTTTGAAAACAAGAGCTTTTAACCACTGGACCATCTTCCCAGCTCACTAAGCTTCATTTTGAGGTGGTTGGCAACTGTTGTAGACTCAAAACTCTTCAAAATACTGAGAATAAGTGGCTGTGGAGTTCTCCGCCTTAAATAGGCCAACTACATCACCTTCTTCCAGGTTCAGGAACACTAGGAAGACAAAGTGTAAATTATGTAAGAATCAGAGAATGGGGAGGAGTTCGAGAGTGCTGGACATGATATGTCTGTTGCATCATGAACTCACAGCAGCTGTGGTTACCTACCCAAAATCTGTACAAGGCTGGACCCAGTAAGATCACTGAGTTTCTATCATGGGGGGCTGGAGCGATGACTCAACAGTGAAAGGTGCTTGCTTGCAAAGCCCAACAGCCCAGGTTCAAATCCCGTGTCCACATAAAGCCAGATACACAACAGTGGTACATGCATCTGGAGTTCATTTGCTGCAGCAGGAGGCCCTGGTGTGCCCATACTCTCTATCTCTGTCTCTCTCTCTCTCTCATTTCTCACACTCTCAAATTAATAAATAAAAATAAAAATGATTCTTTCATGGATAGTTGAGGGACTCATGAGGCTCCATCCCTTCCTGAGGAGCTATTAGCAGTTATTAACAGTTATAGCTAGGGAGGGAGAGACATTTTCTATAGTGATGTAGCCACTGGTTAGCTGCCCATGCTCTGGTAAATATCTGGTAGATAAGCCCCTACCCATGTTCATGCAATTAAACTCAGTGGAACACACACACACACACACACACACACACACACACACACACACACACACACACACCAAAGTAGTTAGGAAGGATGGACAAGATAAAATGGAAGGAGGACAAGAAAAGCTAATGGAGCTGGATGTGGAGGCACACACCTTTAATCCCAGCACTTGGGAGGCAGATGAAGGAAGATCTCTGTGAGTTTAAGGCCAGCCTGAGACTACAGAGTGAATTCCAGGTCAGCCTGGGCTAGAGCAAGACCCTACAATGAAAAAACCAAAGAGAGGGAGAGAGAGCACGAACAGGCAATGGAAGGTGAATATGATCAAAATATATTATATAGATGTATGAAATTGTCAATAAAGTAAAATTTAAAAACATTATGAAACAAGCTAGTTAGAAAATAAGCTGAGTGTGGTGACACATGACTATAATCCTAACAATTGGGAGGTAGAGGCAGGAGGATCAGGAGTTCAAGGCCAGCTTCAGCTACATAGTGAGTTTGAGGCCAGCCTGATATACATGAGACCCTATCTCAAACACACACACACAAATAGGATACAGCCAAAGAAATATGCAGAGGTAAATTAACATTAGTTGCTTTTAGTGTCAAAGAGAGAAAAATTAATGAATCAAGCATGCAAGTTGAAGTTTTAGAATATAATTATCAACAGTTCCCAAAAAATGTGAGATAGGAAATATTTAACATAGGAAACAAAACAAGACCTAAAAGTGGACAGATGTGCTTTCTACAGTGGATAGAGGCGCTTAGCAATCTGCACAGACAGCCTGTCCTCTGACGCGCTCTCGGCCTGTCCCATCTGCACACCCGGAACCTCAGTGCTGGTGCTCCTGTGCTGCTCACAATGACTTCCCCGCTGGTAGACTCACAGGACAGGAGCCATGTCTCAGTATTCACTAGACCCTCAGGCCTGGTATGTGCTGGGTCTTTCCTAAAATGTGCTGAGTTGAATGAGTAGATGGGTTCCAGTTCTGATTCTGAACCTCCTGCCCAGCTCCAGGCCCAAGCCAATGCCACAAGGCCTGGAATGAATTATCCCAGCAACAGGGTAAGAATATGAATCATCTGCCTGATGGCGAACGACAATGACTGTGCTGACAATGTCAATACATGTAAGGATGTGAGACTTTGCTTTGTAGTGTTTCCTCCTATTCAGGAAAAAAGTCAAATATTTCTTTTGTGAAAGAGAAATAGTCTTCTCTAACCCTCAAGGCCAAGTCCAAATGCCACCTTCTCTGGAGACCTCTCCTGACTTCTCCACCCGGAAACAACCTTGCCTTTCTTTCCTAGGCTTCCACAAGCTCTGACCCCGCTCTGGTCTCATTAGCTTTCTTCCTTTGGGTGGGTGTGTCTCCCAGTGAGCTGTCACCCAGGAAGGATGCAGCTTTCCCACAGGCCACCCCTGATGAGAAGATGCTCTGGGATGAAGGGATTTGGGGATGAGCAGAGGACATCATATGGTTTGAATGTGTGCCATTATGACAGAGACCACACTGGACTCAAAGCATGGCACTGCAAAGGATCGTGCTCCCCAAACACTCTACAAAACCCAGGGACTGCTCCATGTACTGTCACACCCACCTGTAGTGCACCTGGCTGGAAAAGATCCCAGATGCAAGTTGTGTGGTTGCAGCCAAAATGAGGCAGGGAGAGGGCTGTTTGCTGACACATTACCTGAGGCTGATGAGCACAGCTGAGATCAGTGTTGATTGTCTTTTTGTGCCCAGAGAAACAAGGAAAGGATATTCTAGGTATGTGAGAAATCCTCAGTGGCAAAAGACAAGCGGAGTGACTTGAGAAAGAACCACAGCATTAGAAAGCCTTTGTTTGATACACAAAGGAGGAGGGGAAAAAAAACTGGCTACCTCTGGGGCAGTTCATAACCCCCTAACCTATGGACAGGTCCAGTGGGTAGGGGACAGAGAGGAGGGAAACGGGGACACCTTCATAAGATTTGTTCATACATGTATGTACTTATTAATAATAAAGACATTAAAATGAAAATTTAAAAAAGAGAGCCCTTGTTTGTCAGAATCATCTTTCTAAAGCTCTTAAGGTACTTACTCAGTGCTCTGCACACTCAGGATTTGTCTGACGTTCTAGGCTCCAAGTGATCTGTTCTCTACTGCCCTCTCCTGCCCACACAGTGTGCACTCCCAGGAGGCCCACTGGGACTCCTTTTGCCACCCCAGTGCTTACGTTGCATTCTCTCAAGGCAAGCAGGGTGGTCTTCTACGCCACTTCATCAGTTAGGGCAAAACCCAAACTTCTAGTTTTTTTTTTTTTTTTAACTCACCCCACCAAGCTTCTAGTTTGGCTAGAAGCCCAATGGACTTCCCATGGACCAAATCTGGGATATTTTAGACCCAAAATAATTAAGGTTATATTAAGGTTATATAAAATTTTTGGAAAATAATAGAAATCTAAGAGCACCTAATAACAATAAGCATATAAATAAGTAGGTGGCAGAAGAGATAGCTTCATGTTCATGAAGTATCTCCTCATAACCTGTTAGTTACAAGGGAAAAATAGTAACTGTGTATTGGAGAAATTTAGCCATACTTTGCCAGAGTGAGCAGAACTTAAGTCCCTGGAGGAGCAAATAGTCATTGTATGTCCCCAGTTGTTACACCAAGGACACACAATCAGTTATGCGGTCTTCAGGTTCTGAATGCAGAACCTATATATAACAAACAATAGACAAACCAGAGGAGAAATATACTATTAAAATAAAGAGGAAGACAGTTCTTCAATAATGTTACTATCATAAAAGGCAAAGAAAGTTTACTCCCAATGAAAAGATATTAACAAGAAATAACCACTTGATGCAACATTATCATCCCTTGATTTGGTCCTATACTAAAGGGAATATGCTCTATATAACACACAGAGACAATTGCAAGTAGGGTGGATACAATACCTCCATATTGTGCCAGTGATAAAATTAGTGAATAAGGGGTTACGGTAGGAAATATATACTGTATTTAAGGGTAAAGGAACATGATGTATGCTAGTTACTCTCAAATAATTCAGAATAAAAGTCTGATGTTAGGCAGAGAGCAGGAGATAAAGAAAGCAGAGTAAATGTGAACAATAGGAAGTTTGGGTCAGAGACATTTGATGTGCTCTGCACTGTTCTCGGGTCCTGCTACCTACCATCTCCACTAACATCCAGCAGACCTAGGTCAAGCTACCCAGACTGCCTTGCAGTTTTCCCAACATGCTGATCCCCCACCACTTCGGTGCCTGTTATTGCCTTTATATAGCCCCTCTCCCCCATAATCGAGGCTACATATTGTCACCTCCTTGAAATGCCCCGTATATTTTTATTATATCATAGCACTCTGAATTTTTTCTCCACATTTGTCACAGTTTAGGAGTTTGTATTTGGTGTGTCTTTCTCATGCAATCCAGAGAGTGTCAAACTCAATATGTAGCCAAGGATAACCTTGAGCTCCTGATCTTTTCTCTATATCCTAAATTCTAGGATTACAGGTGTGCACCACCATGCCCAGCTAAGAGTTGGAATTTGGGAAGACTGTTTAATGTCTGTGTTCCCCACTTGCTGGGAAGGTCTTTCTGTCTGGTTTGTTTCTCTGCAGTAGCTGATGACACCACTGGGTACTCAGCAACTGATGGAAAGATGAAGTCCATTCTCCCAGTTATCTCCAAAGTGTTGGCAGCTCTCTGAGAACTTACCTTGCAATCCATCTCCAGCCTCACAAACTTAATCAAGATGCTTTGTCTTTGAAGGTGTCCCAGCTTGCCCACTGCCATCTCAATGTGAAACTAAGGGGGCCTTGGTCAGGAAAGCATGTTAAGGGAATGCTGTTGAACTAGCTGGGAACCTGGACTTCAGGGCATCCGAGGGGGCATCAAGAAGGCAAGTGGCTAAGCAGGATGGTGTTGAGAGAGGCAGCTTGGATAGAATGAGAGGCCCTTCACTTGGGTAAAAGAAAGAGTCCACGGATGGGGCCCTGAGGACTCTGACTTAAAGACTAAGCAGAGAAGCAGTGTCCAGATAAGTGGGAGTTAATAAGGACAGAGTCATTGCTGAAGTCAAGGGAGGAGGACACTTAGGTGTTAAACCTTATTCATTTGGATTTTCTTCATCCTTGTTCAAGATCAGCAATCTGGCGCTGGTGGGTTGAGGCAGAGCAGTGCAGATGAAAAGCTTGGGTTGTGTCCTGATATAAACTGTGTGGCCTTAGGCATTGAACTTAACTTTCCCAGACTCCAAGTCCTCTTTTGTAAAATGAGGGCCTTGCTAAGGTTTTCTTTAGGAAGTCGCTTTCACAATCACCAAGTTATCTTTGGAAAGCCCTTTGAACCACTTCTGTGCATTCAAGGCAGAGGGAATCACAGGATCTGGCTAATGCAAATCTTTCCTCAATCCAGACTTTCACCAGGAAGTTCCCAAAATAGAGTCCCTCTCACCTCTCATCACCTCTTCTCCACATGACCTCTTCTCGTGTCTTAATTCCTATTAAAAACATATAGTGCTGTACAAATAAAATCTGCAGTGTTCTTTGTCAAGAGACTTTCTTCTGATGATTGTGAGGAGCAAAATGAGTGTCCAGTTAACAGTAAATCTGATTTGTGTTTATTTACATTTCAGCAACAGGCCAGAGAAAGGGTCTGTCTTCTCTCAATGGCACATCCACAGAACTGTCTTGTATAGATTGTACAAAACATAGTGGACAGATTCCACTGGACACAGTCCTTCCTCCAAAGCCTCCTTCCACCATGAATTTTTGTTTGTTTGTATTTTGTTTCCTGAGGTGCTGGCGATGGAACTCAGGGCTTTGGGCATGCTAGGCAAACACTACTACTGAGCTAAATCCGCAGCTAGCTTCCTTCTTAAATCTAATCTACTTTGTCCCTGTCCCCAAGAGCACAAGTCATACACCGGAATTAACCCTCACTTCGAGCACTTGCACCTGGCTTCCAGCTAACCACTGGGGCAGCTCCCCTTCAATACAGCCATGCTGTGAATGCAAGTATTCTCAGGCTCTCTCCTTGGTTGTGACACTGATGTCTGCCTAAAGCTTCTGACCACCTCATATCCAAAGGAAAGAAAAGTGTGCAGATAGTGTAAAACACTTTAGAAGCTCCTCACCAGAATCCTCCTCTCCTTCATCCTCACAACTGCTCTGTGAGGTAGATACAGTAGGAAATGACTATACTGGCCCACACCAATGAGGCATGTACAATTGATCTATTTAAACTCACCACAATCCTATGAAATAGGTTCAATCAGTGTCCCCATTTTTTAAAGCAGGGTCCTAGCCAGGCTGACATGGAACTCACCCTGGAGCCCACACTGGCCTTGAACTCTAGGTGAGCTTCCTGCCTCAGCCTCCCAAGTGCTGGGATTAAACTTGTCACCACACCTGGCCGGTGTTCCCATTTTATGAAAGATGAAGAGGAAGTAGTTAGAACTTATCTCTAATCAAAGAGGTAGTAAGTAATAGAGCTAGGATTTGAACCTCAGACTGTAGACTCCAGTCACTTTTTTTTTTTTTTTTGGTTTTTCGAGGTAGGGTCTCACTCTAGCCCAGACTGACCTGGAATTCACTATGTAGTCTCAGGGTGGCCTTGAACTCACAGTGATCCTCCTACTTCTGCCTCCCGAGTGTGGAGAAGGTCACATTTTTTAACCCTTCTAAAACATTGGCTCACAAAGCAAACATATTATCTCCCAAATATTATTCTACTTCATTAAATTGAGGCCAAGGAAGGTAACATGATTGGTCTAAATTCTTATACGCAGGAAGTGATGGAGCTGGAGGCCATCCTGGATCCTCTGGCTCTGACACTGCAGACCTGCCTTGCAAATCCTCAGCCCAAGGGGAGTGTTTCTATGCAAAATGCCTTCCTGGCATATACAGAGAATGAGGAAATATACTGTAATTCTCTGAGAATTCATGTCAATGACAAAGAACTTCCTAACTTGAAAGAATCCATCGAGAGGTCAAAACAAGAAAAGGAAATGCTGACACATTTAGAGTTCACGTAGATAGTTCTAGAACTTGGGACAGGTACACAGCCTACTCAGTTCTTTTTGTAGTCATTGACATTCACAGTGCACTGGGGGCCTGCCTCTGACAGTGAGCCTCTCTCACCAATATTTTATGTAAATTCTCTGGTGTTCTGAGAAAGAACACGCTAGGAAACAAGTCCATATATTGGTAATTTCAACATATGATTGTGTAGTACTATTAATCTGCTTGGATATTTAAACAAGCTGTTCTTCAAATACTATCCAATAATGTTTGCTAAGGCCTGCAATTCTTTTTAACTATGACTAAATATGAAATTCTTATTTGTTTTCTTTAAAAAAGTACAGTTATGAAAATACAAAGTATTATTTCAGGAACTCCCAAGAATTCCTATTTGTCACTGCTAAATCTTGAAGATTAATATCTGCTGGAAATAAAACTTCAGCCCTGTTTTAATTAATATATCTTTGTTACTTGAACTTCCAAAGCAGCCCAGTGGGGGAGGAAATGGTACAGAGGCCACCTCCCCTGGCCTCCAGGAGCCTCTACAGGAGCAGGCCCTGGGGTGGCACTTCTCGTACCAATATCACTTTACAGAGGGACAGGAAGAGGTCACCCCAGGGGCCTTAGCACCAAATTTCTATGTCATCTCAAATTTCATCTCAGTCATTGGTACAGTTTTCCTCTCACATAGCATCTACTCACTTTAGTATAAGATATACATATACTAAATATAAAATTTGCCACTGATAAAAATGGCTGCTCCACAGACGGGTGCCTCACTCACACTGTGAGCATGCAGCACAAGAAGCAGTAATGAGCATGGGCTGGGAGTCAGGCAGGGAGACCTAAGTCCTGGTTCTGCCACAGGCTGGCTGAGGGACTCTGGGCAAGTCCTTTAATCTCTTGGGGATTTAGATTCTCCATCTGCAAAATGCAAAATAATTAACCTTTCTGCCACAGGGATGTTGCTAGGATTAAGTGACATAATTCATAAAAATTGCAATGCGAGCCCACAGCAGCATTATTTCCTAGTACAACAGGCCTGATCATTTTGTCAGGAGGCAAGAGGTTGATGAAAGCCCTTGAAACCACTCAAATGGCTCAGTTGCCGTGTGTTTCTTGATGTGAGTATTTCCAGGTAGGTTGGGCAGGCAGGCTCAGGCCAGAAGTCTCCATCCGTCCATTTACACGATTTTGCAACAAGAGGCAGGTGCTGGGGCTGAAAGGCCACTGGACCATGAGGGTCCCCAGGTTAATGCCACGGTGGAAGCTGTTGCCACAGTGTCCTCTGCACCAAAGATCAACTCACTAGCAGGCCTGGTGTCCATAGGCCTGGGGAAGCATCTCCACACACATGCACACATCAACACACGTGTGAATTTTGATGCCATGCGCATGTTGGCTGCAGGCTCCAGCCATGGTATCCTGTGTGTTGCCAGAGGTTCAAGTTCCTACATCACACTTTGTATAGGTAAGGTCTCTGGCCAGTGTGGACACGTGGAGCTGCATGAGAAGTCAGCTCCTCTCTGAGTTGAAGGTGCAGCCCCCTGGTGAACACACTCGACCTTTGGCAGGTGGCTATGCTGGTGTGTGAGGAGGTGAGCAGGTCAGTCAGCCTGATGTTCACCCTTCTCTGTATGCCTCAGGTGCTCTGTGTGGTCCGTGTCCTGCCCTAGACCCCACACTTCTGGGCCAGTAGTGAGCAAGATGAGTTCTATGACCTGGTCTTAAGGACAGGTGGAGGGCTACTCACCCTCCTTCCCATAGTGGGTGTCCAGCTGGGCTCTTTCCACCCTCGGGAGTGAGGGTAGGTGGCTGGATCTGGGGCTGCCAAGGAAGACCTAAGGCTTTGCTTTGCCTAAGGGGCCGGCTCACCTCCCCTTCCCTTGCGGGATCATCCTGGGTGCCCGCTGCACTTTGCTTCCTCCCCCAGGAGCTCTGGGGTCTGGCAGCAGGGAACTAGACCGAGCATTTGTCCGGAGGCCTCTCCTGGGAAGGAGCCTCCGGAGGGGCTCTGTTTTCAAGCCTTTCTCCTGGAGTGCTCTTCTTGTCATCCTCACTCCCGAATCCTGCAGGGAGAAAGGAAAAACCAGGTAGTTGCTTTCCTCCTCGCTCAGCCCAAGGCTAGGAGCACTGTGACGCGAGGGTCCTGAAGGAGGTAAGGAGGAGGAACGTGTTTTGCAAAGAGCTAACTTCTGTATTTCTGACAGAGAGCCAAAGGAAATCTGCAGATGCCCAGTTTCTGAAAATAGACACTGCTGACATAGAATGCCAGCTCCAATGCTTCCCTATAGTGCAACCCTGGAAACGACACACATTTTTGCCCAGTCTTGGCTCAATTATAAAATGGAAAAGGTAACGGGCAGGTATGTGGCCAGTGACATCAAGATCATCAGGAAGGCAGGGGTAAGTTGATTTTTTTTTTTACGTCAGACGGGTAATGTGCCCACGTCATAACAAGGCTTGTGGGAGGCACACATCATGACACCCAATCATCACGCTCATGAACCAATAAAAGGATCGGACAGGGGTAAATTTTATCTAAAGAAAACTTTTTCTATCTCTGTCATCATTTGAAGTCCTGTGTCTTACTTACCACCAGACTAGACATTTGTATTTACTATTTAAGTAATCAGGAGTCTTTAGAGAGTAGCTGATTCAATTCCTTGAGAAGAAAAAATAGAATGGGAAGGCAGAGGTAGGAGGATTACCATGAGTTCAAGGCCAGCCTGAGACGACATAGTGAATTCCAAGTCAGCCTGGGCTAGAGTGAGACCCTACCTCGAAAAACAAAACAAAAAAAAAAAAAAAACAAACAAAAGAGAGAGAGAGAGAGAGAGAGAGAGATCCCCACGTAAAATGGTGAGCATGGCAGCACACAGCTGTAATCGCAGTGCTGGGAGGTGGTCACAGGGAGGCCTGGGCTCACTGGCTAGCTAGTATAATCCCATCTGTGAACTCTAGAGAGAGCTCAAAGAATAGGGCAGGATAAGGTAGACAGCAACTGCAGAAGCCACCTGACGTTGATTTCTGGCCTCCACATGTACACATACATGTACCTGCACACACCCACACACATGCAAAGACAATACACATGTACACCACACACACAAAGATATAAGCCTACAGCCAAGTTCAAGGATGTGTCTTTCCCTTGGGAGGATCCCTAAATTGATATCCAAGTGGCATGATATTGGTGTGAGCGTGCTGGCTTCTTCCTGGAATTGAACAAAGGAAGCTCAGACCATCTTTCTTGCTGCATCAGTGGTGGTACTGCTGAGCTGTGGTAGATGTCTGGCCTTCGCAGCATCTCTGGCTTTATCCAAAGGTGCCAGCACTACTCCCCAATTTGTGAAAACCAAAAGTGTCCTGGTGTTGGGAAGCACTCCTCACCCCAACCATGTAGAGAACCACTGCTTTAAAGAGGCTTATCGCTTCTTAGACTCTTTCATCTTTTACCAGTTTATACATGTTTAACTTTTCTTTTTTGTTAGTTTCACGTTCACATTTTCAGTTCTCTATTATCATTATGATATGCCCCTCTTCCTACTTCCTATCTAAAGTTCTCCATTTACCTTTAGAAAGTTATGACAAAATAGACTCTGTAGGTTGAATCTTGCTTTTTATTTATATTTTCCTGAGGTAGGGTCTCACTGTAGCCCGGCTGACCCTGGAACTCACTTGTAATATGAGACTGGCCTGCCTCACAAGTGCTGGGATTAAGGGTGTGTGTCACTACATCCAGTTAATTTAATTTTTTATTTTATTATTTTCAACAACTGAGCCATCTTTTAAACTCATTTTTTTTGTTTGTTTTTTGAGGTAGGGTCTCACTCTGGCCCAGGCTGACCTGGAATTCAGTATGTAGTCTCAGGGTGGCCTTGAACTCATGGTGATCCTCCTATCTCTGCCTCCCAAGCCCTGGGATTAAAGGCGTGCGCCACCACGCCCGGCTCATTTTTTTTTTTTTTTTTTTGAGGCAGGGTCTCACTCTGGTCAAATCCCCAACTCCTCTACCTCATCCTCCTGAGAGCTGGGACTAAAGGTGCATGCTACCCCTTTCTCTCTCCCCTCCCCTTGATTCCAGAGGCTCAGGTGATTCTCAGGGTTGCTGCTTCCCTGTGGGACTGGAGTGAGTCACAGGCGCACATGGCCACACCCAGCCCTGAATCTTATTTTTTGGTTTATGCTTTTTTTGTTTGTTTGGTTTTTTACACGAAGAGAGAAGAGAGAGAGAGAGAGAGAGAGAGAGAGAGAGAGAGAGAGAGAGAGAATGGGTGTATTGGGGTCTCTAGCAGCTGCAAACAAACTCCAGATGCATGTGCCACAATGTGTATCTGGCTTTATGTGGGTACTGGGAAATTGAACTGGGGTTGTTAGGCTTTGCAGGCAAGCGACTTAACCATGGAGCCATCTCCCCAGCCCCTGAATCTTGTTTTTAACATACCTTATACATCTGAAGAAGTCAGGATATAGGAAAATGTGATTTCAAGCTGGCCATTAGTGTAATGAAGGGTGAAGAGAATCCCTTTCCCTAGAGCCCAGCCTCTACATATCACATACACTCTGCGTATCTTTGGATAAGCAGAGGACTTCTGCTGATGCTATTTGTGGTTCTTTTTTATTTTTTTAAAAATATTTTATTCATTCATTTCCAAGCAGAGAGAGAGAGAGAGAGAGAGAGAGAGAGAGAGAGAGAGAGAGAGAGAGAGAGCACACCAGGGCCACCTCCTTGTGGGTCTGGCATATGTGGGTTCTGGGGAATTGAACCCAAGACCTTAGGCACTGGAGGCAAGTGCCCCAACCACCGAGCTATCTCTCCAGCCAGCTATTTGTGGTTCTTTTCAGGACATTATGTAGTAGACGTGGAAGTGCTTTGAGAGCTCCATGATGTCACAGGGCCACAGGCATTCTAGGGCCCAGCTACAGGCTACAAGAAGGATAAGCAAGACGCCTTCAAATGCATACAGTGCTCACCATTTCCCATCTCGTTACTTATACATATGCTAAGTGAAATAACCAAATAAACAGATTGGATATATTCAACTGAAAAATGTTTAGTTGACATTCATAAAACAATTGAAAAATTGGACAGGATATTTGACACTAAGGATATTTATCAAGTGTATTTATTTATTTATTTATTTGAGAGAGAGCAAGAGAGAGACAGAGGAAAAGAAGCTGACCTAGAGAGTATGGGCACACCCGGGCATCCCATTACTACAGATAACGACAAATGAACTCCAGACTCAGGCACCACTTTGTAACTTTACGAGGTTACTGGGGAGTAGAACCCAGGCTGTCATGCTTTGCAAGCAAGCATCCTTAACCACTGTGCAATCTTTGCAGCCCTCAAGGGCATAACATTTTATTATAATTGTTTGGTTGGGATAATAACACTTCTTAAAGTCCTTACCTTTTAGAATTTCATATCTGATAACTGGGATTTGGTTAAAATAATAAGGAATGAGTTATTAACTATGAATTGATAATTGGTAAAGTTAAATGGGAAATATATAGAATTATTATGCTATAATATCTATTTTGTATGTGTTTGAAACCCCCATAACGAAAACATTTTGTTTGGTTGTTTGGTTTTATTGAGATAGGGTTTCACCTAGGATAGGCTGGTCTGGAATTCATTATGTAGCTAAAGATGACCTTGAACTCCTAATCCTCCTTTCTCCACCTCCCAAATGGTGGGATTAAAGATAGTATCCACATCCAGCCTGTGGTACACACATGTGTATAAGTGGGTATGTGTGCATGATATGTGGAGGCCCGAGATTGACACTGGGTGCCTCCTCAATTGCTCTCCTTATTTTTTTAGACAAAGTGTTTGGCTGAACCTAGAGCGCACCAATTTGACTAGACTAGCTAGCCAGCAAGCCCTAGAAATCCTCCTGTCAACACCTCCCCTGTGCTGGGATTACAGGTGCATAGCGTCACACCTGGCTTTTACATGAGTACTGGGAATCCAAAGTCAGGTCTTCACGCTTTCACAGCAAGCACTTACTGACTGAGCTGTATTTCCAGCCCCCCTTTTGTATGCTTTAAAAATTGTTCTCTGGGCTGTTAAGAAGACGGCTCAATCGCTTCTCGGCCTTTTGGCTAAGATCAGTGTAGAAGACGGCTCAACAGGTGCTTGCTTGCAAAGCCTGATGGCCTGGGTTCTATTCCCCAGTAACCACATAAAGCCAGATGCACAAAGTGAAGCACGCATCTAGTTTGTTTGCAGTGATAGGAGACTAGCAAACCCAGTCATCTTTTTCTCTCTCAAATAAATAAATGAAAATATTTAAAATATAAAAATAAAAAAATTGTTCCCATTTGGCATGGGGGTGCATGCCTTTAATTGCAGCACTCTGGAGGCAGAGATAGGAGGACATCTGTGAGTTCGAGGCCAGCCTGACACACCAGAGCTTGCTGCTGAAGGAATTTACAGCATGAGCTTTCTTCAGTCCACCTGTCTAATAAATTTTGAGTTCACCACCTCTTCAAGTCATGCTTGGTTTCTCTCACTGTCCCGAGTTTCTACAACACAGGAGCCAATCAGTCCTGACCTCTCCTGGGTCAGCACCTTGAGTCCACAAACCAATCAGGTCTTTCCTTACACATCTAAGTCTAATAAGGCTCACTGTACTCGGATGTCTGATGCTTATAAAGGATCCAGGCCTCTGTTTCCTCTGATCTTGCCTGACCACTCGTAAGTCTGTCTCCCCTTCCTAGCCAGGTTTGGAAGTGGAGAGCACTTTTCTTGACCTGGGTAGTTTCCTGCTTGCCTCCTATAATGTGTCTTGCTTTGGGGTGCTTTCTCACTTTGTTACATTGATTTTGTTTGTTTGTTTTTCGAGGTAGGGTCTCATTCTAGCCCAGGCTGACCTGGAATTCACTCTGTAGTCTCAGGGTGGCCTTGAACTCATGGTGATCCTCCTACCTCTGCCTCCTGAGTGCTGGGATTAAAGGCGTGTGCCACCATGCCCGGCTGTTACATTGATTTTGCTTTGATCTCTGAGCCCTTCACTATTTCTCAATCCTATCTGGTCTTTTATACGAAGATCATTTGGTTCTTATACTGTGCCTTCCATATGTGGGTGTACAGCCTCCTCCAGAGTGCTTTTGTCCCCAGAGGTTTCTCTGTGATGGAGATTCATCTCCCATCGTTACTTCCAGCCGGGCAAGGAGAATCCTTCTCTGACTGAAGTCTTTCAGCTAGACTCTGGATCTTAATTCCCCCTACAATAAACCTTATGATTCATGATTTCTCCCTAAGTAAACTTAATGATTCATAATTTACCCTTCTCAAAGTCCATTTTATCAATTCTTTGATAAAATGAAATAAGGACCCAAAATTTGGGGTTTAGAGTCCCTGTCTGAACCCTCAAATCCTGTATCAGAAGGACAGAGAAGGGGAGAAGAGATGGTGGCAGAAGGGATTATGGTCAAAATACATTATATATATAATTGTCAATAAAAAAGCTTAAAAATGAAGCTGGACGTGGTGGCGCACGCCTTTAATCCCAGCACTCGGGAGGCCAAGGTAGGAGGATTGCCGTGAGTTCACCTTGAGACTATATAGTGAATTCCAGGTCAGCCTGGACTAGAGTGAGACCCTACCTCAAAAAACCAAAAAAAAAAAAAAAAGTTAGAACAAAACCCAAACTTGGGGTCCATAAATCTTGGGGACCCCTCTTGAAGCCCCAAATCCCTCATCAGAATGACCACCAATTAGCATGTATTGGGGTAATGAATTAGACAGATAAAAATATGCCACTGCTTTGATCTGATATTATGTGTGTGTGTGTATATATATATATATATATATATATATATATATATATATATATATATATATATATATATATATAAAACTCCACGATCCTGAAAAATATACTGGGAAGCAAACCCAGGGCTTCATGGATGCTAGGCAAGTACTCTAACACTGAGTTATATCCCTAAACATGACAACAGATAAAAATAAATGAAGAATGTCAGAGAGAAAAATTCTTGGGATGGAAAGGTCAAAAGGCCTCCATGGACAGCAGCCAGAGAGAGCAAGTGGTTGGAATGCAGAGGGTCTACTGGGCTTATGGCCACTTCTCACAGTTGTGTAAATTGTGCACTGTACAGCAGCTCCCTGAGGTATTGTTCACTGCTGGGTAAACACAGATTGCTATACCTATTACAAGTTTATAACAGACAGCAGCAACACACTGTTTTAAGGGAACCTTTTCCTAATTCACACAAAGTTGAGCTGGGGAGATGGTTCAGCAGTTAAAGGTGTTTGCTTCCAATCCAACTTGCACAAGAAGTTGCTAAGGCTTTAAATACCCGGATGTAAGTAAGCTCAGTGGTAGAGTGCTTGCCTAACATGTGCAAGGTCCTGGGACTTGATCTCCAGCCCTGAAAAAGACAATGTTACACACCCTAATTAAGGAGCTGGCTCAGTCTCTGGAGCTTCCACCTTACTTTCTGTTGTACTGTTTTCTTCATACTTTCTTATTTCTTGAGCTAGGCTGAGGTCTAAAACACCAGTCGTAGAGAGGTTTCCCAGGGTCTTCCACAAAGCTAGATTCCTGGTATAGAGGGCAAAATTCTGAAGATACCCTCCCCCTCCACACACACACACACACACACACACACACACACACACACACACACACACATAAAGATGCCTGTCTCCTAGTTATTTTTTTTAACTTATTTTATCTATTTGCACATATGGGAAGGGGAAGGGGACACCAGGGCCTTTTGTGTCTCTGCAAATGAATGCCACTCTTGACACAGGGATCCTACCTTTGCCTCCTGAGTGCTGAGATTACAGGTGCATGCCACCATGCCCAGTCTTTTGCCACTTTTGGTGTCTGGCTTACATAGGGGCTTGGGAACGGAATGGCAACCTGCAGGATTTGCAAGTAAGTGCCTTTAACTGATGAGCCTTCTTCCCACTGTGCCCCTCCCCTCCAGTTATTTCTTTAAAAAAATTTTTTTTGCAAGCTGAGGGAGATAGGAGAGACAGACAGAGAATATAGGGCCTCTAGCCACTGCAAACAGACTCCAGATGCATGCACCACTTTGTGCATCTGGCTTTACGTGGGTACTGGGGAATTGAACCCAGGTCATAAGGCTTTGCAGGCAAGCAACTTACCACTGAGCCACTTCTCCAGCCCCCCAGTTATTTTTTAAGGGCACTAATCTAGGAACTACCGTGAAAGAATTTTGCAGTTAAGATTTAAGTTCTTGGTATTAAAGTTCCTCATCTGTTGACAGTAAGATCTAGAGCTTCTCAACCATTTAGGTGGCCATTTCAAGCAGTTTTCTTGGAAAGGATGAAGCAGGAAGATTCCTTGAGCCCAGGAATTTGATGCCAGCCTGGGCAACAAGAGTGCCCACCACATACCCTGCAGCCATGGACTCTGCCACACCTTCCCCACCATGAAGACTGAAACTGTTCACCAAAAATAACATCTCCCTTAAAGCTGCTTCTGTGGCAGGTATTCTGTCACAGCCGCGAGAAGTCATTAGTACAAAGATCAAGGCGGTCTTATGACAAAATGGCGCCAACTGAAGTAAAGTTAAAAGCTATCAAAAAAAAAAGAAAAAGGCCAGGTGTGGTAACCCATGCCTTTAATCCCAGCACTCAGGAGGCTGAGGTAGGGGGTTCATTAAGAGTTGGAGGCCAGGCCGGGTGTGGTGGCGCACGCCTTTAATCCCAGCACTCGGGAGGCAGAGGTAGGAGGATCACCATGAGTTCAAGGCCACCCTGAGACTACATAGTGAATTCCAAGTCAGCCTGGGCTAGAGCGAGACCCTACCTTGAAAAACAAACAACAACAACAAAAAAAAAGAGTTGGAGGCCAGCCTGAGCTACAGAGTGAGTTCCTTGTCAGCCTGGACTAGTATGAGACCAAATATATATATGAGGAATAAGAGGTTACAGGACTCAAACTTCACTGTCACTAATATTTCAGTTCTATTTCCATCCCTTCCAATGCTTGATGATGTCACCAAACCATCAGCAACTGACAATGAATTGGGAGAAGTCTGCATTTAGGCCTGTTTCTCATGCCTTTAACCACTGTGCCATCTCCCCAGCCCCAGGAGCTATCTTTCCATATGCTAACCCACTGAGTCTATAGAAATGCCCCTGGAATCTTTTTATTTCATTTGTGATAGATTGATCTAGAACTCTCTCAGATTAACATCAATCCTTCTGTCTCAGCCTCAGAAATTCTGGCATTACAGATGTGAGCCAGCACACCTGGCAGGCCCTGGAATCTTAATAAGGCTTACAGTCCCACTCTCTAGTTTGTATATGTCTAATAGAAAAACAATTAAAGGGCTTGTAGCAGGGGAATGATGGCTCACACCTTTAACCTCAGCACTTGAGAGGCTGAGGTTGGAGTATCACTGAGTCCAAGGCCAGCCTAAGCTACAGAGTGAGTCCCAGGTTGCCCTGGGACAAAGTGAGATACTGTCTTTAAAAAAAAAAAAAGTACTTGTAACTTTCTGCTTATCACTGGGATGTTTTGGGGAATATGAGAATGATCGAAATGTCTATGGACTGTTTGAGGACAGAGCAGATCTGACAGACCTTTGAGGCAACTAAAGCTGTATGGTGGCTTGGCTGGCTAAAGCTAAACTTTTGGTGTATGTTGTACCTGGTACAGAGAAAAAGCCAGATTAATGGCTACATACCAAATGCCAGGGACCATACTGATTTGCTCCAAGAAAGATCTATATCTGAGGTAGAATCGCCACCTCATAAACTTATGACAGACCTCAGCCACTCTCCCAGAGCTGTCTGAGTTTTTCACAAGCAGACTTGTGGGTAAATGGATGGGTGATAAATGCCACTACCCCTGTTTCTTTCAGGTGATCAATCTCTGTGCTTTCTTCAGGGATGTGATATTTGTGGGGAGGGGAAGTTCTCAACATTTTCACTGAACTCTTCCTACATACTCTCTTGGCCCTCAGTCTATGGGTGCCAGAGCCTCTGTGGGGCTTCTGCTACTATGCTAATTTTTAATTTTGCTCTCCAAATTCACCTCCCAGTACCTGGTCAAGCTTTGTCAGTAGAGGGCGCTGGAGGGACAGTGTGAGAGTAGCGGGCTCTTCATGGTTCTGGTCCTACTAGGGTTTCATTTTTCTTGCCCTGGCTACGCAGTTTGGCTAGAGTGGGAGGACCTTAGCGGTCCTCTGTCCTAGATGCATGTCCAAAGCAGAGACCCTTTGGGACATTCTTTATAGCCTTACCCTGCCCCTCCTCCAACATCACAAGCCCAGACCACATGCAGCATTTGCATAAATGGACTTCTGACACTTGGACAGTGTCGGCCTTCATTCAGCTTTCTCTGGTACTGACCTCTGGCACAGCAGTAGACATATGGGGTCATCTGGGTTTGGGATTTTTTTTTTCTTTTCTTCTCATCACTGGACTAGCTGTCTTAGTGCCTCTACTCTCACTAGTACCCACGGTCCAGTACTTGATTTCAGTAATAACATGACTTTCTACAGTACTTGATCCCTTCCAACAGATAAGCAGATCACATGAGGAACGTCAATCTGGTTTTGCTAAAGTGCTGGAAAATCTCCCTAGTGCTGGTCCCCTGTACAGTATATACTGGGTACAGCTCTTGGTTATCATTAGCTCTCTTTACCAATTCTCTATTATTCTGGTGTCTTACTAGTAATTCTTTGGCCAGGCATGGTGGTGCATGCCTTTAATGCCAGCACTCAGGAGGCAAAGGTAGGAGGATCACTGAGTTAGAGGCTACCCTGAGACTACATTGTGAATTCCAGTTCAGCCTGGGCTAGAGTGAGACCCTACCCTGAAAAAAAAATTCTTTGCTGGCTTGTTTGAAACATGGTCTCACTGTATAGTATAGGCTGGCCTTCAACTTGTGATCCATCTGCCTTAGCCTTCCAAGTGCTGTGCGCCATGACACCCAGCTATGCACTTGCTCATGAACTCATGTGCAGAGGCCAGAAGACATAAAGAGGGCATCCTCCTCTATCACTCTTCCACCTTTATTTCCCCGAGACAGTCTCTCATTGAACCTGGAGTCCTGATTTTTGGTTAAACTGGCTGACCAGGGAGCCTGGTGATCCTCCTGACTCTGCCTACCTCAGCCCTGAGATACAGGCATGCGCAGCCATGCCTGCTTTTATTTACATGGGGTTTTGGGGATTGAATTTAGGTTCAGGTCTTCATGCTTGCACAGAAAGTGCTCTTACCCTCTGAGCCATCTCCTCAGTCTCTCTGTCAGTTTTTGTTGCACGTATTCTGAGACTTGATTGTCAAATACATATTTGTTTATTACATCTTCCTGATATATTGACTATTTTTTTTCATTTGCCTTTGTGTGTGTGTGTGTGTGTGTGTGTGTGTGCACACGCTAGGGTCACTAGCTGCTGCAAAAAAATGCCAATCTGGCCCTACATGGGTAGCTAGGGAATTGAACTCAGGCTAGCAGACTTTGCAAGCAACACCTTTAACTGCTGAGCCATCTCCCCCAGGACCTGGATTGGCTCTTGTCTCTAGCAAAGACTTTTGTCTTAAATTCTGTCTGATAGTAGTATAGTCATTCCATATTTGCTACCATTACATTTACATGGCATATCAGTTTTTCATATTTAGTTTTTATTTACTTACTTGGGGTAACATTCCAATGACTACTCATTCTGTAGTCCTTGCTGGCCTCAAACTCAGAGATCCCCCTACCTCAATGCTGAGATTAAGCATGTGAGTCTCACATCCAGTAGCATTATCTTATTTTAAACTTGGTATCTTCCTGCTTCAGTCCATCAAGTTATGGAATTATAGGCAGGCTCCATCATACCTAGCTTGTTTTATCCTTTAACTAACCTGTTGGTGTCTTTAAATATAAATATGACATATAATTGAATATTTAAAAAAAATCCTGGCTGGATGTGATGACTGTCTGTAATCCCAGCATTTGGGAGCTAGAGGCAGGAGGACTAGGAGTTCAATGTCAACCTCAGCTACATATTGAATTTGAGGCCAGCCTCAAATGAGACCTGTATGAGACCCTATCTTTTAAAAAATTATTCTGTCAACTTATCTCTCTTTCTCCTTCCCTCCCTTTCTCCTTTCCCCCTCTCTCCTCTCTCTGCCTGAGAATGATCAAACCCAGGGTCTCACATCCTAGGTAAGTGCTCTGCCACTGAACTGCAGACCCATCTTTTTTGTTTTTCAATATTTTACTTACTTAAGAAGAGAGAGAGGGCTGAAGAGATGGCTTAGCGATTAAGGCATTTGCCTATAATGCAGAAGGACCAGAGTTCGATTCCCCAGTGCCCATATACAGCCAGATGCACAAGAGGGAGCACGTGTCTGGAGTTCATTTGCAGTGTCTTGGAGGCCCTGGTGTGCCCATATTCTCTCTCTGCCTCTGTCTCTCTCTTTCTCTCGCGCTCTCTCTCAAATTAATAAATAAAAAAATATTTTTAAAAAGAGAGAGAGAGAGAGAGAGAGAGAGAATGGGCATGCCATGGCCTCTAGCCTTTGCAAACTCAAGATACATGCACAAGTTTGTTCATCTGGCTTTATGTGAGTACTAGGGAGTTGAACCAAGGCTGTTGGGCATTCGGGCAAGTGCCTTAACCACTGAGCAATCTCTCCAGCCTCAGACCGGTCTTTAAAAAAAAAAAAAAGGCTGGAAAGTGGTGGGATGGCTCACTTGCCTGTAAGCCTAAGGACCTGAGTTCAATTTTCCAGATGTACAAGGTGACACATGCATCTGGAATTTGTTTGCAGTGGCTAGAGGCCCTAGCATGCCCATTCTCCCTCTCACTTTTTTCCTCTTTCTCTCTCAAATAAATAAAATTTTAAAAGCCAAAACAAAACAAAACAAAACAAAATTTAGGAGCTGGGCATGGTGGCGCACTGCACTCAGGGAGGCAGAGGTAGGAGGATCACCATGAGTTCAAGGCCACCCTGAGACTACATAGTGAATTCCAGGTCAGCCTGAGCTAGAGTGAAACCCTACCTCGGGAAAAAAAAAAAATTTAGGGCTGGAGATATGGCTCAGCGGTTAAGGCACTTTCCCTTAAAGCATAATGACCCAAGTTCAATTCCCCAGTACCGACATAAAGCCAGATACACAGTTGACTTATACATCTGGAGTTCGTTTGCAGCAGTTGGAGGCCCTGGCATCATGCCCCCCCCCCTTTCTCTTTCTCTCCTTGCAAATAAATAAAAATATTTTTTTTTTAATTTAGCTGCAAATGGTAGTTCACACCTTAATCTCGGCACTCAGGAGGCAGAAATAGTAGGATCGCCATAAATTCAAAGCCACCGGAGACTTACATAGTGAATTCCAGGTCAGCCTGGGCTACAATGAGACCCTATATCAAAAAATCAAAAAAAAAAAGTTTAGCTATGAGTTTAAGGCTATCCTGGGCTACAGAATGAGACAAAACAAAATGTGAATTTGCAAGGGACCTAAGTGGACCACACAGGAAGGATGCCTACAGTGTTTAGTTCTTTACATTTAACCTAATAAAACAACTCACATCCTGTGCTGTTGTATTGTTTGCTGTTCCTGTCTTTTTTCATTATTATCTTTTGTGATAAATATTTTCTAGTATTTCATTACAATCTCCTTGTCTCCTTGCTTCTTCCTTTCTTCTTTCTAGCCTTCCTTCCTCCTTTCTTTAATCCCAAGGGCTGGCCTGGCCTTGAGTTATTTTTTTTTAATGGTTTCCCCAAGGACTGAAGTTCCTTAAAGTAGTCTAAGTAGACAAAACCAACTTCGTTTTGGTAGAACACAAAACCTTTGCTCCTCGACTATCCAGAGGCATGGCATGGCACCCCTCAGTAACAACATACTAGGGCCAGGAGAACCTGGCTGAATACTAGGCTATCCATGGTCCCGTCACAAGGACTGATCCAGATGACCCATGGAGGAGGTTATCCAGCTGATTGGGGATGGGGGGGGGCATCAGGGAATTGGGGATAGCAACTCACTGTTAGCCCACTAAATAATGTAACTCATTATGGACAATAAAAAAGAAAAAGAAAACATACTCAATAAAATTATGAAAGGCAAAAAACAAAACAAAACAAAACAAAACTCCCTTTCTCCTCCTCTGTGCTATTATTGTCATACAATGACATCTTTACATAGTGTAAATTTATGAAGACCTTTTCACAATTGGAGTTGGCCCTCCACTTCAGATGGTGTGATGGTTAAATTTATTTGTCAACTTGATCTATGTAATAATCCACAGTAATCTTGGGTGGGTCTCTGAGTTTGCCTGCAGGAAGGATTGACAAAATCTTTTTGGGATTTTGGAGAAGGGAGGAGTTCCCTTCTCCAGAGTGAGCCCTTCCCCCTAGTGGGTGGGCCTTCCAAGGGGACTAAATATAAGGAAGCTTGAGGGGAAGGAAACCCTCTTCCTTCCTCCACTGGCTGCTGGTGCTTGTTCATGACTTGCATTCGTATCCCGCTCTTCCTGGACATCAGAACCTAGTTTCCTTGGTCTCACATCGTGGACTGAAGAGCAGCCGCTCCCCAGGGAGCCATCAGGTCTTCTGGGCTCGATTGGGACTGCTGAGGCCTTCAGCCATGTGGACTGAACAGCTACTGGTTTCTTCACTTGTGGGCCTACAGACTGCTATTGTTGGACTGTCGTAAGCTACCCCAATAAATTCCCTTTTATTATAATCCATTCTATCAACTCTGTTTCATCTAGAGAACCTTGACTAATATAGATAGTTTGACATTATTTTTCAACTCTCTAATGGTACAAAAGGGTTATGCAGGGCTGGAGAGATGGCTCAACGGTTAGGGCACTTGCCTCCAGTGCCTAAGGCCCCGGGTTCAATTCCCCAGTACCCACATAAGCCAGACCCACAAGATGGTGGCCCTGGTGCGCTCGCTCTCGCTCTCTCTCTCTCTCTCTCTCTCTCTCTCTCTTGAAAATTAATAAAATATTTTTTAAAAAAGGGTTATGCATTCAGTAGAAATTGTATTTCAAATTCTGAGTTTTGCTGGGCATGGTGGTGCATGCCTTTAGTCCCAGCACTTGGGAGGTAGAGGTAGGAGGATTGATGTGAGTTTGAGGCCACTTTGAGACTACACAGTGACTTTCAGGTCAGCCTTGGCTAGGGTGAGACCCTACCTTGAAACCCCCCCAAAAAAAAAAAAATCTGAGTTTTGATATTTTCCTTAGCTAATGATATATGGTACAATAAATTCTTGTGAGGTTGGTGTAGCTCCCAGTCACCCATGCAATCTCAAGGGTAAACAATGGACACGGTACAGTTCATTGTGTGGTGAGACTGATGTTACATGGCTAGCATATTAAATGTGGGACTAGAGCTTCAGCTCTGAACATCAGTTTTCCTTAATTGTCTGCATTGGGTAAGTGTCCCTGCCTTTCCTGAGGTGTTCTGTTGTGTCATGCTTGCCAGAGCCTCAAGGTCAGTATCTGCTAAAGATGGGGGTGGTGTTTCCTGGACATGTTCATAGGTGGTTTTCTAGAAGTTCCTAAATTCCCAGGAACATGCCAGTTTTTCTGTGAGTGTGAGAGTGTGTCTGTGTATGGTCATGCCAGAGTCTCTGTCAGGCTTTATGTGGGTGCTGGGGATTCAAGCCCAGGCTGACAGGTCTTGTAAGCAAGCATCTTTAATTACCCAATGTCAGTTTTTCAAAGCTCTCTGTAGGGCTCATACTTCACTGTCCCATTTATTATTTATTTATTTATCGGAGAGAGAGAGAGAGAGAGAGAGAGAGAGAGAGAGAGAGAGAGAGAGAGAGAGAGAGAGGAGAGTATGGACATGCCAGGGCCTCTTGCCGCTGACACATGGGCCATTTTGTGTAGTTGGTGTTAAATGAGTACTGGGGAATTGAACCCAGGTCTGCAGGCTTCACAAGAAAGCCCCTCTTACCTCTAAGCCATCTCCCCAGCCCTGAATGTCCTTTTTTAGCCTCTTAGTACCCACAACTAGCATGGAGACCTCAGGCAGCCATCATGCTAAATAGTTGCAAACTGCCACTAAATGTTTTCAATAAATATCGATTGTTAATAACAGGCAAAGTTCTCAATCACATCAAAACACTGAGTGCCAGAGGTCTTCAGAGAACTGAGGTTTTTAGTCACCACAAAAAGTCAATGACAGTTTTCTGGGGGTGGGGTTTTTGGAGAACTGCAGACCTGCCATGGCCCACCCTCTCCAGTTGGTTGCTAGGCCACGCCTTCTCCCAGGTCTAGTTGGGAGGCTCTGACTTTTCTTTTTTAAAAATATTTTTTACTTGTTTATTTGAAAAACACAGAGAAAAAGGCATACAGAGAGAATAAGTATGGGCACACCAGGGCTACAAACTGACTCCAGATGCATGCATCACTTTGTACTGGAGAATTGAACTGGGCCAGCAGGCTTTAAAAGCAAGCACCTTCAACTGCTGAGCCATCTCTCCAGCCCATTACTTTTCAAGGTTGCTGTGAACCTCTAGGGAGGAGAGAGGTGGCAATTTAAAATATCCCAAAGGGCTGGGGGGTGCTCCATGGTAGGGTGCTTGTCTTAGTATGCAGGAACCCCTAGGTCTCATCCCCAGGCAAAGCTATCTTTTTATTAGGATACAGCTGTTTTTCTGAATCAACATGCATAGATTGTGGCTTGCTTTTGGTTAATTTACAGAGTTCTAAAAAAGCTAATTTTGATCATTTCCTTCAAGATTCTCTTAGCTTTCTGGGAGGTGTACATTCTCAGTGGTACTTATTCCACTGTTGTGAAAGTATTTCTCTCCTCTTAAGCTATATTCTAAAATAAAAACCCCTCTTACTAGTAGCCAAAATCCTGGCTTATGTTGCCACAGGGCAAAGTCATAGACCTTGAGGCTTGGAATGCAGCTTAGTGGGTACTTTTCTAATATGTACACAGCCCTGGGTTAATCCCCATGACAGCATAAACCAAGCGAAGAGTTGTACACCTGTAACCACAGTACTAGAGGTATAGGCAAGAGGATCAGAAGTTCAAGGTCACCCTTGGTGATAATATAGTGAATGTGAGGCCAGCCTGGGTTATATTAGACCCAAGAAAATGAAGGAAGGAAGGAAGGAAGGAAGGAAAGAATGAAAGAAGGGAGGAAGGGAAGGAAGGAGAGAAAGAAAGAGGTCTTGGGAGATAGCTCAGCAGTTAAAGGTGCTTGCAAAGTCTAATGATCTGGGTTCAATTCCCAAGTACTAACATAAAGCCAGGTGCACAAAGTGGCACATGAGTCTGGAGTTCATTTGCAGTGGTAGGAGGCCCTGGTATAACTTCTCATTCTCTCTCTCTCCTGCACACAAAAATGGATTTTAAAAATTAAAAAAAGAAAGAAGGAAAAAGAGGGAAGGAGGAGGAATGAAGGAAGGAAAGAATGGAAGGAATGAGGGAAAGAAAGGTAGGCCTATGTCACCATGACCCAGAGCCTCTTAATTGAAGACACTTCCAGATCCCCTGAGGAAGGAGTGTCTTGAGTACTCATATTAAGTGCCCCTCCAAGCCTTCTACAAGGCCACCCTGAGCCTACAGTGAATTCCAGATCAGCCTAAGACCCTTCCACAAATGACCTTTGGCCATTTCCTACAGGGGGTGTGCACTGGGGAAAATGAAATGCCTAGACCTTTGAGGGATTACTAGACATTGACTCTTAATTGATGCTTATTTTTGGGAACCTAAAATACCACAGTGATCCAACAATCAAAGCAGTAACTTTCAGAGGTCAGGGGTTAGCTGGACTCTGAACTCTAGATCAATTCAGTGCACCCACTTGGTCCACAGGCTCATTCTATGGTTTGTAACACCTGAACTAAATCTTAGGGTACATATAATTGGTAACTGGATGGTTGCTAGTGACTCAAAGAGAGTGGAAGAAATCATGTAACTAGTCATAAATCCAGAGCAGGCATAGTGGTTTGAGACTGCAATCCCAACACTTGGGAGGCTGAGACAGGAAGACTGTCATGAGTTTGAGGCAAACCTAGGCTACATAGTGATCAAAACAAAACAAAAATTCATAAATACAAAAAGAAACCATTCAATTAAATGTGAATTTGGAAGACCAATTCAAAAGCTCTGACATGGATGAAATTCCTGAATACCTGAAGGGGAAAAAAAAATTCAGGAGCTTTCAGAAAGAAAGACAATGTTTACCTGTAAACGGACAGAAATTAGACATTCAGACCAGCCACAGGGTTGCTACCAGCTCTGAGACAAGAGTACAAACTGGGGCTGGGGAGGTGGCTCAGTGTAAATGCACTTGCTTGCAACGTCTGCCACAATTCAATTCCCCAACACCCATGTAAAGTGGTGCATGCATCTGGCATTCATTTGCAGTAGCAAGATACTCTGGCATGTGCACATATGAATGCACACACAGAAGTAAATAAAATACGTTTTGAAAAGCCAGGCATGGTGGTGCATGCCTTTAGTTCCAAGCACTCGGGAGGCAGAGGTAGGAGGATCATATTGAGTTCAAGACCACCCTGAGATTTCATAGTGAATTTCAGATTAGCCTGGGCTAGAGCAAGACCCTACCTCAAAAAAAAAAAAAAAAAAAAAAAGAAGACAATGACGACGACAAAGAGAAAAGGACCTCAACCTAGATTTCAAAGCACTCACCATGTCACTTCCCATCTAGGCAAAGGGAAGATGTCTGGTATACATGCTTCAGCGCCTGGCATCTACCTCCCCTCTCTGAAGGAATGCACAAGAACTTTTTCTCCATAGTGATTAAGATCTCAAATCCTGGCTCTCAGGAGGTTGGAGCAGGAGGATCTTAAGTCCAGTTTGGGCTACATAATGAAACTCTGACTTAAATCAAAACAGCAAAAACCGGGGGTTGGGGATTTAGCTCAGTGAATGAGCACTTGCCTAGCAAGTGCAAGACCCTGGGTTCAGTCCAAAAAAAAAAAACAAAACAAAACAGCAAAACCCTCGTACTAATGACTGATGAAAGGTGTTAAGTAGACATAATTTTGAAGTGATTGATGAAAAATTTCACACATTGAAAAAAAAACCAAAATTGTAAGCTATCAGTAAAACTCCAGCAGTAGATGCTCAATTTTTATGAAGCTCTAGGGATCAAACCCGGAGTGTTAGCATGCTAGGCCAACATTTCACCAACTGAGCTACCATTTCTGGCCTCTTTTTTTTTTGGGGGGGGGAGGGTGGTGTGAGAAGTGGAAGCAATCATTTTTATTGGGAAGTGAATGCAGGGCTGGGAAATGGCTCAATAGTTGAAGGCACTTGCTTGCAAAGCCTGATAACTTGTGTTTGATTCCCCAGTAGCCACATAAAGCCAGATGCACCAAGTGGCGACTGCATCTTTTTAAAAATTTGCAAGCTGGAGGGGGAGGAGGGGAAAGTGGGTGGGCCAGGGCTTCTGGCCCCTGCAAAATAACTCCAGATGCATACACTTTACACTTTAAAAGTGGGTACTGGGGAGCTGAACTTGGGTCACTAGGCTTTGCTGGCAAGTACCTTAACCGCTGAGCCATTTCTTCAGCCAGAGAATGCATCTTTTACAGAGGCTTTACTTGGGGTCTGGGGTCTCTCTGCATTAAAGAAAAAAAGGCCTCCACACTAAAAGCTCCCTGCAGTGGGGAGGAGGGGGTCTTGAAATGCAGCGCAGGTGCTGGCGACAGAACACAGGGCTTTATGCATGCCAGGCAAGCACTCCACCAACTGAACACCCCAAACCAGAAAAGGGTGGGAGTAGGAGGGGAGAAAAGCTTGCGCTCCAGAGCCGGCCTAGAAAACCAGGGCTGTGGCTGTGACCTAAGTTAGCTTCAGCCACCGACAAGGAGGAGAAAGGTTTCGGCTACTCCAGAGGCACTTTCTCCTAGACCTCGCCTTCCGTGGTGCACAGGGCGAGTTGAAGAAACCGACTGTCCTCCCCCGGGATCCTCAAGCCATCACGGCACCGCAGCCCGAGGAACCTAGGTCCCGAAGCAGAGCCAGCGCCCACCGCGCCGCGGCCAGCCAGGCGGAGCAGGAGCAGCGTGGGCCCCGCCCGCCTGAGCGCCCCGCCCCGCCCCGCCGGAAATCCGCCCGGCCCCTCTAGCTCGCCCGCGCCGCGTCGGTGGCCTTAACCCTTCCGGCCGCGCTGCGCCAGGCTCTTTTGTTTGCGCGAAGGTTCTCGGAAGACAGGGCTGCAGCGCCCCGCTCTCCAGGCGGAGTGACTGGAAGCTTTCGGCCCCGAGGCTTCCTAATTAAGTCCAGCCGCGGCTCTCCAGAAAACACCTTAAAACCTCAGCCGGGATCGTTAGAGATTACAATGGAGATTCGCTTCGCCACGGCATCTCCTACATTCTCTAGAGTAGATGTAACACTACCAGGAATTCAGCAGTTAAATGCAATTGCTTGCAAAGCCTGACCGTAAGTAAAGCCAGACAAGACATTTGTTTGCAGTGACAAGAGACCCTGGCGTGCGGACACATACACGTGCAAATAAATTTTTAAAAGTAAACACTGAAATATTCTAAAAATTTTTAAACCATGCTTGGTGCCACAGATCTTTAATCCGAGCACTGAGGGAGGCTGAGTCTACATATCAAGACCCTGCTTCAAAAAGGCAGAAACAAGATGTGGTGGTGCATGCCTTTAATCCCAGTATTCAGGAGGCAGAGGTAGGAGTTCAAGGCCAACCTGAGACAACATAGTGAATTCTAGCCTGGGCTAGAGTGAGACCCTGGGGGGGGGGAGGGCAGAAACAAAAGACAGGACAGGCAAAGACACTACAACCTGAAAACCCATAGACAAAAACAATGGAAAGAGGTTATTGAGTTCTCCCAGAGTTGTGTGGGGTCCTGGGTTCAGCCAGTAGCATCTCTGCCTTCACAGCCTTGTAGACACTGCTAACTGATGTTGGGCTTTTCCCATTTAGGGGCTGAAGAACATTCTGACCTGGAGAAGTATCCACAGGAACTTCAGGGCCAGGAGAAATGGACCTGTGCTAACTAACACTCCATTGGTCACCTGACCTCAGGGTTATCTTTCACTTCAAGAATAGAGTTGGACACTATATTAGAAATGTAACCTGAGAGCTCGGTGGTTAAAGACACGCGCTTGCAAAGCTTGATTACCCTGGCTTCCTGGTTCAGTTCCCCAGTACCCACATAAAGCCATATGCACAAAGTGGCACATGCATCCCGAGTTTGTTTACAATGGCTAGAGGCCCTGACAATCACTCTTCCTCTCCTCTCTCTCCTTGCTAACAAATGAAAATTTTTTAAAAATGTAACCTGAAAATGAATAGGCCTTTGCCAGTGGAGAAAGGGAGATGTGCTTGCTTTTGTCATTTACCACTGGCACTTACCATTAATGAAAAGTGATATGCCACAAGGCCCTAGGACAGGTGTGGCAGAGGAGGTGAGAAGTCTAACAGAAGGGGAAGGAATGACTTACCTGACCTAATTGGAAGGACAAGGAACCTTCTGGAAGAGGTGAGATGAACCCAAGGCCTGCCAGGTGAGTGCTGGTCAGGATGAGAGAAGGCAGGAAGAGCTTTGAAGGTGAAGGAACAGCAAGTGGTAATTGGCATCAACCCAGACAGCTTCAGTGTTTTGTTTTGAAGTATTTTTTTTCAGAAAGCTGAAGTAGGAGGATCACTGTGAGTCTGGGGCCAGCCTAGGGCTACAGAGTAAATTCCAAGTTACCCGAGGTTAAAGTGAGACCTCGAAACAAAAAAGGAGAGAGGTGATGGCTCAGTGGATAAAGTGCTCGCCACATAAGTGCAAGTACATGTTTGGCTCTCCAGGCCCCAGGTAAAGCTGTAAAGTCAGATGCTATAAGAGGTGTCTGTGTTCTCAGTGTGTCTACTTTGAGATAGGAAGCAGAGACAGGAGAGGTTCCCAGAAGCTCGCCAGCCAGCTATCCTGGTGAACACAGTGGTGAACAAGGTGGAAGACAAGGACCCACCCCAAAATTGCCCTGATTTCCACATGCATGCCTGTACTCACATACATGAACATGAGCACAAACCAAAAATAAAAAAGTTCAAATTTTAGAAGGTAGACAGTTTGGAAGAAAGGGACAAGAAAAGTGGGCAGGTCAAACTGAACAGGGCCTACTCTGCCCTGGTAAGAGAACTCTATGGACAAAGGCAGGTATGAAAGGGCACCAAGAAGCCCAAATAGCTAGAGAGGAGTTGGTGATTTCGCTCAGTGGAAGGCCCTGGGTTCCTTAGTACTTGGGGGTGGGAGTGGGGACCACAAACAGACCAAAAAACAAAATACAGAAACAGGGGAATTGACTGTCTGGAGAACAGGAAGTGAGTTATTACTAGAACACCAAGTCAGAAGGCTGAGGTTTCAGAAGCTGAGCCAGCCACTGAGGCCAATGAGAGGGGACACAGCAGTAAGTGCACAGGAGAGCCCAGGCTTCCTGTCCCCTCCTGTCCCCCAGCAGCCCTTAGTGATGATCACTCTGGGAGTCACACTCAATGTGTCAGAATTTCTGCTTTCAAGGGCACCCAGGAGTCCAGATTTTTATATGAAATCATTTGATTTTAAATGTTGGCACCTATTCAACACTACGTAAACCAAACAAAGCACATCCTGAGGCTGGTTCACAGCAGGCATTACTTGGGGGAGCTTTCAAAATTCCTAATGGCCATAGTTACCCACCATGTCATCTAAAAGTTCCTGGAGTTTAAATGATTCCCAAGGCGGTCCCACTGTACAGCAGTTTGAGAACCATTAGGCTATGAATGTTCTTTGGATTTCCCAACCAAACCTTAGGAGCCATGAAGGTTCTGAATAGGAAAGTAGTGGTTTAGAGTTAAGAAAAATAAGCCACAGGTGGCAGTGTGGTCAGGAGTGAGAAGGGGGTTAGAGCACAGGACAGGAGCCTGTTAAGATAACCAGCCATCCCAGTTTGTTTAGGACTGAGGGGTAACCTGAGACATGGAATTTACAATGATGGCCAGGCACAGTGGCTCACATCCATAATCCTAGCACTAGAGGCTCACCACCGTTGAGTTCAAGGCCAGGCTGGGCTACAGAGTGAGTTCCAGGTCAGTCTGTGGTACAGATCCTACCTCAAAAAAATAAAACAACAAAAAATGTACAGTGCTAAAACGAGGAAGTCCTAAGCAAACTGGTTTATTTGTTTGTCTTTTTCAAGGTAGGGTCTCCCTCTAGCTCAGACTGACCTGGAACTCACTCTGTGTCACAGTCTGGCCTTGAATTCACAGCGATCCTCCTATCTCAGCCTCCTGACTCTGGGATTAAAGGTATATGTCACCATGCCTGGCTCTGTTTTTTGTTTTTTATTCAATTTTATTTTATTTATTTTTGATTTTTTGAGGTAGGGTCTCACTCTAGGCCAGGCTGACTGGAATTCACTATGCAGTCTCAGGGTGGCCTCAGACTCATAGCAATCCTCCTACCTCTGCCCTCCAAGTAAGTGTGTGTGTGTTTAATTTATTTGAAAGAGAGAAGCAAAGAGAAAGAGGCAGACAGGAGAGAGTAAGTATAGGCATGTGAGGACCTCCTGTCAAACCCAAAACACATGTGCCACTTTGTGCTTTGGCTTTACTTGGGTAACTGGGGAATTGAACCCAGGACTTCAGGGTTTGCAAGCAAGTGCCTTTAACTACTGAGCCATCTCTCCAGCCCAATTCTGGGTTCTTGATTATCTTTGATGCTGCCTTCAGTATAGTTTTGTCCCCAGATGCTACAGACTGTTCATTCTAGAAATTCACTGAGAAAAAGCTGTCTGTCTGGAGTGCTCTCACCCAGGATGAGCTCTGAGCTTACCAGGCTTATACTCAGACCCACCTATTCTCCACCCAACCTTGACCAAAGTCAGCTTCATGGAATTTAATTTAGCAATGAAAAGAAATAACTACTGACCCTGGAAACAGTAGGATCACAACAATGAACATTGTTGCTGAGTGCTTTCCTACTATGCAACAAAGCCCTTGGTTAGATAAATTAGGTGTGGTGGCATATGCCTGTAATCCCAGCACTTGAGAGGAAGAGGCAGGAGGGTCACCTCAAGTTCAAGGACAGCATGGTCTACATAGCTAGTTCCAGGCCAGCCAGGACTACATAGCATGACCCTCTCTCCAAGTCTCCTACTTTGATGGACATATTATGTGCTTGCCTTGATATGAGGCTGTACCTGTCCTGAACTCACCATCCAGTTTTCCTGCCTCCTTCAGCTCTAGCCACACTATCTTGTTGCCAGGCGTGTCCCAGCTCAGGGCCTTTGCACTGGCTGTTTCCTCTATCTGAAATGCTCTTTGCCCAGACCTTCACATCACCCTGTCCCTTGCCTCTGTTGAGCTTTTCTTCAAATAGCGCTCCCAGGCCTCTTCTGATCTCCATTTAAAACTGCAACCTGTTCTTTCCCCATTTGCATTTCTCTGCTTGTTTCCAAAGTATAATTATGCACCACACAACAATGTCTTGGTCCACAACAGGAAGCAGATATGGTGATGTCCCCTAAAATTACATGCTGTATCCCCAGTGCCCAGAACAGTGCCCAGTAAACAGTAAGGGCACAGCAACTACAGCCACTGATTCAGGGAATTCCTCTGCTCTCATGGAGCCTTCAGGCTGATGCTAAGACCAGGTGGACAAGACCATTGCAAGACAACATGCAAAAAAGGGGAAGGGGGCACCAGTGAGAGGCCAGAGAAGCAAGAGGAGCCTGCCAGATGAAGGAAGGAGAATGCTCAAAGCAAAGCAGATGGCATGAGTGAAAGTCAAGAGGTGAGTCCCCAGAACAGCAGCACATCAGGGAGCAGCTGGCACTGTGGAGGCAGCAGGACTGGATGGCACTGGCCAGGCAGCACCAGCAGCAGCATTTGTGGCTTTGTGAAGGGATGCCTGGAGCAGAACAGGAGCTTGGGCTGCAGGATGCAGAAGCAAAGCAGGAAGCTGCCCAGCTATACATGAAATGTAGGACATGCTGGCTCTGGAAGGAGACTAGGGTGAGGGGGCACTGATGGGCCCAGAAGATAATAAGGCTTGGTTAGGAGGAAGATGAGGCTGAGGCCCATAGGACATCCCAGAGGAATGTGCTGGTAAATGGCTATTTGAATCTGGAGGCAGGGCATTAGGAACCATTAACTCAAGGGTAGGTACAAGGTGGCAAGAAAGAGTGTTCATGAAGAGAAGAACTTGGCCATGGCAATAGGTATTCAGAGGCTGAAGAAAAGGGAGACCAAGGGCTGGAGAGATGGCTCAGCGGTTAAGGCACTTGCCTCCAGTGCCTAAGGCCCCGGGTTCAATTCCCCAGGTCCCACATAAGCCATACCCACAAGGTAGTGGCCCTGGTGCATTCTCTCTCTCTCTCTCTCTCTCTCTCTCTCTCTCTCTCTCTCTCTGTATCTCTCTGCTTGAAAATGAATAAATAAAATATTTAAAAAAAAAAAAAAAAAGGGAGACCAAGCATGGACAAGGCACAGTCAGGGAGGGGTGTGTGCTTATGTGTGCATGCAGTGTGTGCAGGGGAGGGTACAACAGGTGATGACTCGGGGTGTAACTACAGAGGGATGGCCTGTAGACCAGGACAAGGAGTAGGCTACAGAGAAGGTGGGAGCAGATTGGCTTGTGACAGTTACTGGGGCCTGTGACCAGGAGAGGGACAGAAGTAGAGAAGTCCAACTTAATTCTCTCAAGGCTACCCAGACATGGATACCCAAGGCCTGGTATGGTGGCACATGCCTTCAAACCCAACATTCAGGAGGCTGAGTGTGATGGTTAAGTTTTGTTGTCAATTTGACCTTTTTAGTAATCTTGGGTGGGTCTCCGATGTTGTTCACAGGAAAGCAGCCCTCTCAGTAGGGGGCAAGATATAAGGAAATTCCAGAGACTCAGGGATTCAACAAGTCTGGGATAGGGTTGCAAGACCCTGCCCTAAGGCCATATAAAGTGGAAAGAAATCTCTTTCCCCCCCTGCCTTTTTGCTGGTGTGTGTGTGGTATTGGTGATGGCTTTTCTCTGTTTGGACCTGTGAAAGGGGACCAGCCTCTTTCTCCATTATGGAATTTCCCCTGAATCTATAAATTCAATAAATCCTTTCCTCCCATAAACCGTGCCAGATATGGAGGTTCATCCCAGCGGCATGTGGCGTGTGGCTGACTATGAAACTAAGGTAGGAGGATCACTCCTGAGTCTGAAGCCAGCAGGGGCTATAGAGGGAGTTCCAGATCAGCCCAGGCTAGAGCAAGATGCTATCTCCAAAAGACCAAAAAGAAAGTCTACAAAGAAAGGCTGGATAAATGGCTCAGCAGTTAAGGCACATGCTTGCAAGGCCTGAAAGCCTGGGTTTGATTCCCCCCCTTCCAGCCAGATGCACAAAATGGCTCATGCACCTGGAGTTTATTTGTAGAGGCCCTGGAGCACCCATTCTCCCTTTCTCCTAATAAATAAAAATATTTCTTAAAAGTTGAGAATGGTGGCACATGCCTTTAATCCCAGCACTCAGGAGGCAAAAGAAGGATTGCTGTGACTTCAAGGCCAACTTCAGAGTGAGGTCCAGATCAGCCTGCCCTAGAGTGAGACCCTACCTCAAAAAAAGAAAAAAAACAACAAAGTTATTTGCTCAAGGCCACATCAAAATTGAATGTAGATGGTGAAATTCAAATACAGAACTCACTCAAGTTCTGGCCTTAACATTGTACCACTAACTTATACAAGGCACTTTACAGTTTACGGCACACTTATATCACCTCATAGGATCACTAAGGGGAGTAATGATAACTCATGAACCCAGAAAATTGCTGAGTTTTTAAACACATGTGGCATACTGGACCATGACCTTCCCCAAATGTCCATATCTTAAGTCCCAGAATCTGTGAGCATGTTACTTTATATGGCAAGGGATTTTCAGATAGGTTACATTCAGATGGTGGAAGAACCTAATATCTAGGTAGGCCAGTATGATCACAAGGGGCTTTTAAGAAGCAAGAGGGTCATAGGAGATGAAATGATGGGAGCAGGGAGACTGGATGATGCTGTGAGCTGGATTTGAAGAGGCAGGCAAGGGCTGGAGAGATGGCTCAGTGGATAAGGCACTTGCCTCTGGTGCCTAAGGCCCTGGGTTCAATTCCCCAGGACCCACATAAGCCAGACCCACAAGGTGGTGGCCCTGGTGTTCTCTCTCTCTCTCTCTCTCTCTCTCTCTCTCTCTCTCTCTCTCTCTCTCTCTCTCTGCTTGAAAAATAAATAAAATGAAGAGGCAGGCAAGGCCCACAGCTAAGGAATGCTGGAGAAGACAGGGAAGTTGATTCTCCCTGACAGCATGTGGGAGGAGCCCTGCAGACACCCTGACCTTAGCCAGTGACACTAATTTCAGACTGCTGTCCTTCACAATGGTAAATTTACGTAGTCACTTACTTTGTTACAGCAATAGAACAATTATCACCCACGCGTGCACCGGCTTTCCTGACCCACTCTTGCTCTTACTACAAGAAATGCCTTTGCATTTTCAAATGGTCTTTAAAATTCCACTCTGGTCTTCTCTGAATCTCAGTCTCTTCCTTTATTAAAAATAAAAGTAGTGGGGAGCTGGGGAGATGGCTCAGCAGTTAAAGGTGCTTGGTTATAAAGCCTGATGATCTGGGTTCAATTCCCCAGTCACCCATGTAAAGCCAGATGGGTATTCCTTTGCAACAGCAAGAGACTCTGGCGTACCCATTCTCTCTCACACACAAATAAACAAGTTGATTAATTGAAAAATAAAAATAGTGTAAACATACCTGACCCTCCTTCTTTTACAAGCACAGATTAAGGACCTTGTACATGGTTTAAAATTTCCCATTGGGCTGGAGATGGCTCAGCGGTTAAGGCACTTGCCTCCAGTACCCAAGGCCCTGGATTCAATTCCCCAGGACCCACATAAGCCAGACCCACAAGGTAGTGGTCTCTCTCTCTCTCTCTCTCTCTCTCTCTCTCTCTGCTTGAAAATAAATTTAAGGGGCTGGAGACATGGCTCAGCGGTTAAGGCACTTGCCTCCAGTGCCTAAGGCCCTGGGTTCAATTCCCCAGGACCCTTTTCGTAGTTGTGCAAATAAACGCTCACTCCAAATTGGCGGTACATTTCCTGATGTTGATGTGTTGAGACGGAAGTGTTGCTTTAATTCTCAATAAAGGTTTCTATTTAAAAAAAAAAAAAGAAATTTTAAAAAATTTTCCCATCAACCAATGGGGCAGGTGGAACTAGTTATTGCTTCCATTGCTCAGATGAACAAAATAAGGCTGAGAGAGCAGAAATGACCTCTTAGAGCCACACAGATGGTTAACGACAGAATCAGGATTTGAATCAGGACTAAAGTCAGATCTCCCACATTGAGGGTGATGCCTTGGAGCCCAGCAAACATGCCACCTCTTCAGAGCCTTCCTAGATAATCCCAGGGGCCATTCATTCATTTTTTGTTTTGTTTTTTGTTTTCTCAAGATAGGGCCTCGTTCTATACCAGGTTGACCTGGAATTCACTATGTAGTCTCAGGCTGGCCTTGAACTCATGGAGATTCTCCTACCTCTACCTCCCAAGTGCTGGGATTAAAGGCATGTGCCACCACACCTGGCTCTCATTGTTTCTTTTTTCTTTTGAGACAGGGTCTCACTACGTAGCTAAGGCAGCCAAGAACTCATAATCCTCCTGTCTCAGCATCTCAAGTACTGGGATTATAGAGTCTACCAACGTGCCCAGCCCCATTTATTTATTTATTCATTCATGAAGCAGTTGCTATGCCTGCCCTGTTCCCAGTGTTGAGCTAGGTAAGGGGACCCAACTGTCCTCAAGATACCTGCAGCCTAATTGGGAAGAGACTGATGGTTTCAAAACAGCCTGATAAGTGCTGAGACAAAGGAAAGGAAGCTCAAGGGATTGTGGGTGCTCAAAGGGGACGCTGACAGAGCCTGGGGTCAGGGAAGGCTTTTAAGAAGAAATAAAATTATACAGAGGACAAGGAGGACTCAATCTACAACTGTGGGCCTGGGGTTCCCCATGGCTGGATGGTTCATCAAAGACAAGGGGAGAGTAACTCCATGCTGTAGCTTCCTTCGGGCAGGGAAGGGGTTGGGTCACTCCTGGCCACTCCACCCCTCTGGGCCTGTGTTCCATGAGTAAAATTTGAATAATGGGCCTTGCTGCTCAGAATTGTGACAATTGCTAGGCGCAGGGGAGGGTGGAACAGAAGAGTCTTGGAATTCCTTGAGGAGGAAGGAAGGATCAGGGAGAAAGGCAAGGTGGGAGTGCTGGGTAGATGGGAGTTCAAGCCCCACTGCACATCTGATAATGGTGTGACCATAGGTCCTCTCAGAGGAATAGAGAATGAGACAGAACTGTCTCCAAAGACCCTCCCAGCCCTGACAGGGAAATGACATGACACAAATTACAAAAGGGTCTTTATTTGTAAAAAGCCAGAGGGGCCCCTGGAGCAACAGGACAGGAGGCAGGCCGGCTTCTCAGGGGTCAGGGGCATTTGGGCAGATGCGCTTGAGTGGGGGGGCGCCCTCCGAGTCCTCTGTGTCACCCTGGGCTGCCTCGGGGACAGGTGGTACTGGCTCAAAGACAGGGTAAGCTTCAGGGGCCTGAAGAGGAAGGGCGGACAGGTGTGAGCTCCACTCTAACCCAAGGAATATAGACTCCTAGCCTCTGCCTTCTCCACTCCATTTCCTGGGTACCCAGAGCCTAGCCTAGGGCCAAGTGACCACAGTGTAGATTAGGGCACTAGAAACGATGGCAATACTGTTTGGAGGAAAGAATCTGATCAAAGTGGACCTTGTGAGAAAAGCAAGTTGATGAGGGGATTTTGTAAGCTAATTTTACAGTTTAGGATTTTGCCTAAGTGTGCAGCACTGGGATGGAGCTCAGGTCTCACACATGTTAGCACATGCAGTACCTCTGAGGTGCACTCTCAGTCTAGGGTTTCTGTTTTATTTTGTTTTGTGTGTTTTGAGGTAGGGTCTCACTCTAGCCCAGGCTGACCTGGAACTCACTCTGTAGTCCCAGGCTGGCCTTGATCTCACGGTAATCCTCCTACCTCTGCCTCCTGAGTACTGGGATTTAAAGGTGTGCACCACCACGCCTGGCTCGGTCTAGGATTTCCTTTTTTTTTTTGAGGTAGGTTCTCTAGCCCAGGCTAGGATTTTTTTTTTAATCCTCAAAGGAATACCATAATCATTTCAAGCTTTTCATAATCTTATATCAGCCAAAATCCAGCCTTCAGGACCTTTTTTCTAAAACACATCTTCTCCAATCCCAATTTAAGCCTTTAGCTAGATCCTAGGCCCTCATCACCCTCCTGGACCCAAGAATGCAGTCTCCTCGTGTCCGAGTCCCCATTCCCTCCAAGGCCAGGGGGCCCAGACTCTGGCCTCTCTCACCTCAGCTTCCAGCAATTCTGGAACAGGCTCCTCCTTAGTCAGCTTTGGGGGTTCATCAGTGCCACCTCCAGGTGTGCTCCCTGGATCTGGAATGCCAAGTGAACAGATATCCCCTAAGTAGCTACTCCATGCCAATAGAACAGACAGGGGTCAAAACCAACAAAGCCAGATTCCAATCACAGAAGATAGGGCTATAATAGGGAGAGAGCTACGACCATGATTGTCAGCCAGGAAGGAAGACTCAGGTGGTCTAGAACCGTGAGTAGGGACTGAGCAGATAGACAAACAGGGAAGTGGAACAGAGTTGAGGCATAAGGAACACATTCTTGATGACCAGAGTCTCTGTTTGGACTGTTTTAAATTCAAATCTTGATCTTGAGAAAACAGCCCAAGCCTTGAGCCTCAGTTTATTCATCTACAAAATTGATATAATAACAGTAACATCACAAGAGACTGTTGTGAAGATTAAACGAGGTAATATATGTAAGCCCTTAGAACATAGCATGTACTCAGTGAGTACTATTTTTATTTATTTATTTATTTATTTATTTATTTATTTTTGTGGTACTCAGGATGGAACCTGGAGCCTTGTTCATGCTAAGAAAGCATGCTATCACTGAGCTACACCCCTAGTTCTATCATTTTATATTACCAAAGGTATACAGGTGTTTGGCAGCATCTAGACAAGGCCCTGAGGCCCATGCTTTTGGTAGGAAACAGCTCATGAAGGCCCCAAGTGTGAAGCTAAGGATTCAAAGGCCCTGGGGAACCACTGAAGGCCATAAAGCAGAAAATGACCCATCAAACTTGTGCTTAAGGAGCAAATGTTTTGGGAGTCGGGTGGAGACAAGTAAAGAGGCTGAAGCAACTATAAATGGGAAATGGGAAGCAGAGCCAAGCAGGCCCAAGGAGGCAGAAGTCAAGCACATTTGGGGAGGACCACTGACCATACATGAGACTGGCTATATGAAAACAGGCACATGGCTCAATGGTTAAAGGTTCTTGCTTGCAAAGCCTACAGGCCCAGGTTCAATTCCCACATAAAGCCAGACACACAAAGTAGAACATGTGTGTGGAGTTCATTTGCAGCAAGAGGCCCTGGTATGTCTATACTCACTCTCTCGCTCTAATAAATAAAAATATTTGAAAAGAGAAAACAGGAGCTTACGAGGAGTTAGGCCCAAGACACTGCTCACTGGCTGGGAGGTAGGTACCTAACTGGAGGTTTCTGGACCTCAATCTCCTCATGTATAAGTAAATGATCATAATAGCATCACCACCTTCATAAGGTGACAGTAAAGATTAAATGAGAAGAAAAAAACTCATGTATACCGGGCATGGTGGTGCACACCTTTAATCCCAGCACTCGAGAGGCAGAGGTAGGAGGATCACCATGAGTTCAAAGCCACCCTGAGACTACATAGTGAATTCCAGGTCAGCCTGGGCTAGAGTGAGAACCTACCTCAAAAAAACCAAAAAAAGTGCTTGGAACAGAGAAGGGGCTTAATAAATATTAGCTGTTTCTGGGTATGGTGGCACACGCCTTTAATCCCAGCACTGAGGTAGAAGGATCACAGTGGGTTTGAGGCCAGCCTGGGACTACAGAGTTTCAGATCAGCCTGAGCTAGAGTAAGACCCTACCTCACAAAAGAAAAAAATAACATAAGAAAAATAAATACTGTTATTCTCCTTATTGCTATTTGTCACTCCTATGATTAATACTATGAATTGGTCACTGAGCAAACATTTACTAAACACTTATTATGTGTCTCATACTGTTCTGATGTTACAGGAATGAACAGGATCATCAGTATGGGCCCCACAGCCTGGAAGCTGACACACAAGAATGGGGGAAAAGACAATAAACTAGCAAAGAAAATTACATGAAAATCTCGGATGGTAATCTAAGAAGTAGAAGAAGGAGACAGGAGTTAAGTTTCCCAGGGGTCAGGGAAGTGGGGAGAGGGGCATGACACAGGTACAAGGGCATGATGGTGCGTTCGACTTCGGTGAGTGCAGGACTCAAGAGTACAGGGCACATGATCCTACCTCTCTCTTGGCCCAGCCGTGGTGGCTGAGCCTCCTCAGTGACCCCTTCTGGGGGTCCAGCAGGTGACACTGGCCGGCTAGGCTGGGGGGTTCCCCCAGGGCTGGGCTCTGTCCCCTTTTGCAGGGATCCTTCAGAATGGCAGCTCTGGTTGCTATTCTCATCTGTTAGAGCAAAGGCCCAGAGGGTTGGCCTGAGGCCCCGCCTGTAGCTTCCTGAAATCCCACCCACCACCCCTAACTCAAGAACCTCCACATACCATTGAGATCCAGCAGGATGAGAGGTCCACCCCCTCGGGGACTGGTACCCCTGCCCCGCCGTTCCCGGCCACGGGATCTCTCTGCCCCACCACCTGCCCGCCGGCGCTCCTGAGGGTTAAAGGGATAAGGTCAGAGCCAGCTAGTTCTTGCAAAGCCCCTCAGTACAAATAGAACACGAAGGCATGGAGAAGGGAAAGGTGCTGCCTGAAGTGACAGAGGTGATGTATCCAGTGTTAGGTACTGATTCTGGGGAAATGGAACAGGAAACAGGGAAAGGGGAAGAAGGGGCTAATTACCATTACCATCTGCTTTGTCTGCAGCACTTGGGTGGCACTTGGATCTCCAAGCAGGGCTGGAGGTAGAGGCCAAGGAAGGGAAGGGCTTGTCTGAGGTGGTAAGATGCAAGGCCTGATGGGGGCGGGGCTTGCTCACCTCCTCCTGGGGGTCCACCACCGGTACCCACTTGAAGATTCGTAGGGACGTATCACCCACAGTCACCCAGCGCTTCTCCCTGTGGGAGGGTAAGGGTCTGGGTCAGGTAGGCCTGCCCACCCTTAGAGGTGGGGTTGGTTGCCTGAAGACTTAGGGGACAGTTTCAGCGAGGGGTGCAGAGGCAGAAAGACAACCCTGCCAAGCCCAGAGCACAGAAGGGGGTTCCTCCCGAGGGAAGCACGACTCGGGCCGCGTCTCTGCCCACCACGCGTCTGGCCGGGACGAAGATCTCCCGGCATACTTGCAGGAGGAGTGTCACGGCTTGAGGGGGCGGGGCCCGGAGGAGGGCTCCCGCTCGCCCGCTCGCCCGCCGCTCGGGGAGCGCCGCTGGGGACCACGCTTTGTGGAGCTCGGGGCGGCCAGGGAGAGCCGCACGGAGCCCCGGCGGTCCCGGCACGGCTGCGGGGCGGGGGCAGCCGGAGAGGGCGCGGCAGGCGCGCGTGGAGGAGGCGGCTCTGCTGGGTCCCCGGCCCCGGGGCAGCGCTCACCATCTCCGGACCTTCTCGATGGTCGCCATCACCTTCTTGATGTCATCCTTGGCCCGGCTCCGGGTCTCGGCCCGCACCGTCCGGCCGGCCATGCTGGCGGGGCTGGAGCCGGGACCGAGACCGCGGCGGGGCCGCCTCGGGTCGGGCGGGCTCAGGCTCCGCGCCAGGCCCGGGCGCCGCGCTCTCGGCCGGCCTTCCCTCCGGGAGTGGGCCTCGCCCTCCCCCGCCGCCCAACGCCTCCGCCAGTCCCCGCCCCGCTTCCTGCCGCCGCGCCGCGCCGCGCCCCGCCCCGCCCCGGCCCCCGGAGCTGCCCGGGCGGCGCTGGCGGCCCGAGTCCCGGCCTGCCAGCCCGGCCTTCGCCCCGCCCCGGGCCCGCCCCTCGGGGCGCGGGGACGCTCAGCGCCCCCTGCCCGCCGCCCGCCGGGGTCCCGAGAGGGTCGGATCCTGGGGATCCTGCCGGTGGGCGTCCCTGAAAAGCTCCGTGTGTGCGCGCGCGTGTGCGTGTGCGGCCACCTTGGCACGCTGAATGCTTGATGCCCAATTTACTCCATCCATTCATTCATTCATTCTACAGTAGAGCCGGACACCTACAAGAATGGCCCAAATTAGCCAGGTGTGATGGCTTTAATCCTTTAATGTTAGCACTGGAGAGGCTGAGGTTCGAGACCAGCCTGAGGCTATAGTGTGTGCCAGATCAGCCAGGGCTAGAGACAGACCTGTAGAGGGGGAAACGACCAAAAAGAATGGCGAAAGTGAAAATGATCATACCATGTATAAGGGAGGAAACAGCAACAGGACATTTCTTGTATCAGGGAATGTAATTGGTAGAAATTCTTTGGAAACTGGCAACTTTCTAGTGAACCAACTTCTATGATCCTGCACTGTTATCAACAACCAATAGAAGAAATATAGACGAGGGACAAAAGAGGATTACCCAATGGGAAGATGACCAACTCAGTACATTTATATATTGAGTTTCCAATAAAAATTTATATACATATATATGTTGTAGTCAATCATACACTGCTGGGATGAATCTTCAAACCAGATACAGTTATGAAAGAAAGGATATATTGAAGCTACAGATCCAGGGGAAGTTACATAATGAGGAGAAAAGCCATCACCAACACCACATGTAACAGCAGACAGGTAGGAGGAAAGAGAAATTTTCTCCCCCTTTCATTAGCCTTAGGGCAGGGTCTTGCAACCCTTTTCCAGACTTGTTGACACCCTGAGTCTCTGGAATTTCCCTCCTGCACTGCCTTCCCAGGAAGGGATGTTTGTTTCCAGTTCCCCTGAGCCTCCTTACATCCTGCCCCTTACTGAGAAGGCTACCTTCCTGTGAACATCCTCAGAAACCCACCCAAGATTACTAAAAGGTCAAGTTGACAACAAAATTTAACCATCACACTAGAATATATCTAAAATATATATTTAAAAAATTTCTAGCCGGGCGTGGTGGCACACGCCTTTAATCCCAGCACTTGGGAGGCAGAGGTAGGAGGATTGCCATGAGTTCAAGGCCACCCTGAGACTACATAGTGAATTCCAAGGCAGCCTGGACTAGAGCGAGACTCCTACCTTGAAAAAAACAAAACAAAAAAATTTTTTTCCAGTGCTGAGGACTGAACCCAGGGCCTTGTGCTTGCTAGGCAAGTGCTGTACCACTGAGCTAAATTCCCAAGAATTTGCAAGAAATGTATAAGTACCCAAATGTATAAACACTTCCAAGAAATGTATAAACACCAAGAAATATGTACTGGAATATTTGTAGCACTTTTCACAATAGCACCAACCTGGAAACCACCCATCAACAGAATTGGAAAACCAATTTCAACCTGGTCCAGTGACATAGACACAGCAACCAGAATGACCAATGTCTTACTATACCCAATAGGGACAAGTCTCATGAGCAAATCTTGAGTAAAAGAAGCTAGATGTGACAGTACATAATAGATGATTCTACTGATATGAAGTTCATAACCAAATCAAATGAATTTATGATTTGAGAAGTCGGGAGAGTGATCACCTTGGATTACAAGGGAAAAGAAGAATGTTTCCAAGGCTGGTCATGTTCTGTTTCAGCTTCTTTTCTTTCTTTTTTTTTTTTTTTTTTTTTGGAGGGGTGGGGTGAGGGTGGGGGCTTGATTTTTCTAGGTAGTGTCTCACTCTAACCCAGGCTGACCTGGAATTCACCATGTAGTCTCAGGGTACACATGAGATATGCATTACAGTTCAGTTAAGGGGGCTGGAAAGATGGCACAGTAGTTAAGGCGCTTGCCTGCAAAGCCTAATAACTTGGATTCCCCAGTTCCCACATAAAGCCTGATGCACAAAGAGGTGCATGCATCTGGAGGGTTTTTTTTTTCAACAGCTAGGGCCCTAGTGTGCCTATTCTATCTTTCTCTCTTCTCTTTATATCTCTCTGCTAGCAAATAATTTTTTTAATTAATTAATTATTTATTTATTTATTTTGGTTTTTTGAGGTAGGGTCTTTCTCTAGACCAGGCTGACCTGGAATTCACTATGTAGTCTCAGGGTGGCCTCGAATTTATGGTAATCTTCTGCCTCCTAACCGATGGGATTAAACAGGTGTATCACCACAGCCAGCCAAAATATTTTTTTTTAATTTACTCAAGCCAGATTGGTGACACACACCTTTAATACCAGCATGCAGGAGACAGAGGTAAATTTACTTAAAGGGCTGGGGAAACAGCTCAACAGTTAAAGGCTCTTGCTTGCAAAACCTGATGCCCTGGATTCAATTTCCAGTACCGACGTAAAGCCGGATGCACAAAATGGTCCATGCATTTGGCGTTTGTTTTCAGTGACAGGAGGTCCTGGCACACCCATACTTATTCTCTCTCTGTCTCTCTCTCTTTCTCTTATAAATAAATTAATGTTTATTAAAGAAAAGAAGTGTGTCATTGGTTGATTTTATTTGAAGCTGGCCAGTCAGTAAATATGACTAAATTGTGCTATCATGCTGTGTGTGTTTCAGAGTTTTGTGGGTTTTCAGCCATGACCACCATATCCAACAGCATTCTGAAGTCAAATTCCAGAGGTAAAAGTCCCAGCTGTGGGCCTGGGGTAAAGGGATTGCTGCACGAGTGTGAAGGTCTGAGTTCAGATCTCCAAAACTCATGTAAAGCCCAACAAGGTAATGCACATCTGGAACCTCAGTGTGCCTATGGCAGGATGAGAAGCAGAGACAGGAGAATTCCCAGAAGCTTTCATGCCAGCTGGCCTGGTGTATGCAGCAACAAACACCAGAGACCCTGTCTCAAACAAACAAGGTAGAAGGGGAGGATGACACCCCGAGGTGGTTTTCTGATCTATACACACAGCATCCATGATACGCATGTGCCTGCACTCACACACAACACATATGCACATCATACAGACAGAGATTTTTAAAATATTTATTTGAGAGGGAAAAAATGGGTGCACCAGGGCTTCCGAACACCGCTGCAAACATGAACTCTAGATGCTATATTCTGCATCTAGCTTTACATGGGTACTGGATAATCAAACCCAGACCAGACCGTTAGGCTTTGCAAGCAAGTACCTTTAACCTCTGAGCCATCTCTCCGGCCCCAGATTTTATTTGTTTTTAAGAATTTATTTTTGGGGTAATTTTATTATTATTTATTTATTTGAGAGAGAGAGAGAAAGAGGCAGAGAGAGAGAATGGGTATGCCAGGGCCTGCAGCCACTGCAAACGAACTCCAGACACATGCACCATATTTGCATACTGGCTTTACGTGGGTACTGGGGAATTGAACTTTGGTCCTTCTGCTTTGCAGTCAAACACTTTAAACGCTAAGCCATCTCTCCAGCCCAACTTTTTTTTTAAGCCAATTCTACCAGCTCTAGGTACACAATCTTGAACAAGTCAGTTGCCTCTATTGCCTCATCTATAATGTGGGAGCGATCGCGTTTTAATGTATATGCACAGTGAATTTAGAACAGCACCTAGCACATGATAAATATCAAATATTCACTGTTGGTTGTAGCCCCTGCCAATAGTTTGGCTTCAAGTGTACCTGCTGTATCAGTGAATTTCTTTGGTTTTTCTTTTTGATTTTTCGAAGTAGGGCCTCGCTCTAGTCCAGGCTGACCTGGAATTCACTATGTAGTCTCAGGGTGGCCTTGAACTCATGGGAGTAGTGGGATTAAAGGCATGTGCTACCACACATGGCTCCAGTGAACTTCTTTGTTCTGAAGGTTAGCTCATGGCAACATCCTCACACTCACAAACTTCATTACTTGCTGTTATTTGTGGTCTCCTCCATCAGACCTGTGGACTCAGGAGACCTAAAGCCAAATACGGCCAGGTGCTGTGGAGCACGCCTTTAATTCCAGCACTCGTGAGGCAGAGGTAGGAGGAATGCTGTGAGTTCAAGGCCAGCCTGAGACTACAGAGTGAATTCCAGGTCAGCCTGGGCTAGAGCAAGACCCTACCTTGAAAAAACAAACAAAAAACAAAATACAGATTCTCTCGGTTCCAGAGCCTAAAACAGAATAGGTGTAGGTGATTTGAATATGAGTATGTCTCCCATAGCCTGAGGTATTTTTGGTTAAACTTGCAACTTGAGTTTCCAGCCTGCAAAGCCCTGCTAGAGGGGGTGTCATTGGGCTGGGGTCCAGCCCTAGGATATAGAGAGCAATTTGAGCTCTGGCTCTT
>PVHP010004769.1:0-20058 GCA_004024765.1 Zapus hudsonius | reverse complement strand
GGATACATCTATGGAAGCCAGCCAGCTTCTTCTGCCATAATGAACTTTCCCTGGATTCTGTAAGCCCGAAATAAACCCTTTCCTTCCATAAGCTATTTCTGGTTTGATGTCTGTCCAGCAACGGAAGGTGACTGCAACAAGGTGCTTGCCAATCAGTGGTACGTGTAGTCTTTTTCAGTGTCTAGCCAGTGTTAACGAGTTGCTGTTTGGGTGTGACCTGTCTGAATCGTGTTCTCACCTGTGTGAGAATGTAGGCGTGGATACCTTAACCCTTCAATAGATGCATGTGTGCGCGAGGTCTGTCACTGGGCCTGGTAACGTGAAGGGTCTGTCTCCCTCCTGGTAGGTATGACAGACAAGGAGAGTGTAAGGCACCTAAGATAGGCAGATAGGCTAGGAGGTGTGTATGTCTTAGGTGCTGCCCCAAGCCAGAACCCATCCCAGACCAGGAGGGAGAGCCCACACATTCCTATCTCATCAGACTGACAGTTCCCCTCTCCTGTGCCCTAGCTTCCCCGCAAAGCAGCCCCTTAGTCAAGTTCTGGCTCCTCGTCCTCCCAGCGAGTCCCATTCACCATACCAGCACCTGCCTCCGTACTCAGGCCCATGACCAGCCTAAGCCGCCAGGAGTTACTGAGCTCAGGGCCTAGGAATCTAGTCTAAAAGTAGAGGTGGTGGGGAAATGTTTGGGGTCTGGGCGATGATTGGCCGAGCCCGGGCCACGCCCCGGCCCATTTTCCCCTCTTCACCCCCCCCTCTGAGGGGGGGTGTGTGTGGAGGGAACTGGGATCAGCCAGGGCCAGCATGAGCCTGAGGGAGGGAAATCTGGGTAAGGGATCAGACCTTGGGTCCAGAGGGGAGTAGGAGTCGGGGGGTCGGAAGCTGGGGTCTGGGTCTCTGCAGCGCCATCCCCAATCCGGGAGGGGAGCGGCCTGGGTCAGGTCCCGAGCGGGTGAGTCGGGGACCGGGCAGCGCGGGGACGGTGCCGAGGCTGGGGGTTAGGTCGCCGAGTACGCCGGTGAGTACACCGGGGCAGACGCCGGGGCCTCTGAGTCCTGGGAGAGAGCCGGGCACCGGAGGGAGGGAGGGAGGAGTCGGGGAGGAAGTCTGGAGCCCGCGACCCCGGGAGGTGCCGGCCGGCGGTGGGAACCTCCGCGGGCGCCGGGCGCCGCGGGACTACAGTCCCTGCATGCACCGGGCGGGATGCCCGCACTGCTCACCTCGGGAAATGTAGTCCTTTCCCCGGGCGCTACCCGCGGGCTTGGGCCAGGTAGGCGGACCGCTGATCGGCTGGCACTATCCAATCTAGCGTTGCACTTAAGGAGGTGGCGTTTAGGGGATCAAGAAGAGAAGGGGACTTCTGCCTCCCTGTCTGTAGACTGGCATTAAAGGCACGTTCCAGTGTGAAGTTCTGTATTTCAATGATGCTGAATTCCACCAAATAGTCATGAAGATCCAAAGATGGGAGAGCCTCATCCCTACGAGGTCTCAGAGTAAGGTAGATAGATGCTTACAGTTGTAAGAGCTGCCTTGAAACTATGGACAAATGGCCCAAGTGAACGGAAGAAACTGATTTAAAGAAAGGGGAAATCTGAGGAGCCTCACTAAGAAGGCAAATTTTTAAAAATATATTTTTTTATTTATTCATTTTCAAGCAGAGAGAGAGACAGAGAGAGAACCAGGTCCACCACCTTGTGGGTCTGGCTTATGTGAGTACTGAGGAATTGAACCCAGGGTCTTAGGCACTGGAGGCAAGTGCCTTAACCGCTGAGCCATCTCTCCAGCCCCAGATTTTTTTTTATTTCTTTATTGTTAATTAGAAATCCTGAAAAAAAAATCCTGTATGAACAAGTCTTGTGTTGGTACCCCCATTTCCCTCCTTCCTGCCCTCAATCCACTGAGGTCCACGAGATGGAGGGCTATGAAATGTGCAAGCAGTAAATATTTTTTTTAGGGAGGCAATGCCTCTGGATATTTTCCCCACCATGGCTCTTACAATCTTTCCGCCCCCTCTTCTGTGAAATTCCCTGAGCTATGGTGGGTGAGTTTTAAGTCTGTTTTACGTTTGAGCTCTTAAGAGTCTCTGGGTTTCTGCTTTAGACTGTTTTGCCTGGACTAGAGCGAGACCCTACCTCGGAAAAAAAAAAAAAAAAACGAAGTAAGGTTTGGACTGCCCTCATACCTCTCCCTTTCTTTCTCACCAGAAGACCCCCAAGCTGACTCCGCAGTCTCACTTCTTCCTCACTTGGAGGCCAAGATCCGCCAAACACACAGCCTTGCCCACCTCCTCACCAAATATGCCGAGCAGCTGCTCGAGGAATATGTGAGTGATAATGGGGAGCTATGGAACCGGGAAGTATAGATCACAGAGGTCCTCCACCATGCATTTCCTCAACCTGTGGAAATCATTCCCAGCTGTGGAATGAAAAAAAAGAAATCAAAGGAAATTCTGGTCTGGGATTCAGGAAATCTAGATTTGGCCTTGGTGTGATCTGGTCACCTCACTTCCATGTAAGACATGAGCTGTGAATGCTTCCAGTTTGGACATTCAGAGAGGCTAAGAAAGGGCTTAAATCTAGGGGGAAAAATTTGATTCCATGGGCTGGAGAGATTTCTCAGTGGTTAAGGCTCTTGCCTATAAAGCAGAAGGACCTGAGTTCAAGTCCTCAGTACCCACTTAAGGTCAGATGTGTTTGGAGTTCATTTGCAGGGGCTGGAGGCCCTACTGCGCCCATTCTCTCTCTCTCATTCTCTCAAATAAAAATATAATTTTTAAAAAAATCTATCCCATGAGGGGATGTTTACCAGAAGATATCTGGCAATATCTTTGACTGGGCTGAGGATCCTGTCCTGGCCAAGTAAAGAAGATTCCCTTAAATTACTGTTATGTAATGGAGCAAGGCTATAATCTGATTCAAAAAGAATGAAGGTCTGCCAACCTTGTGAATTTAGTCAGTAATGGTAATATTACAATAGAAACATTGTCTGAGCATGGTGGTACACACCTTTAATCCCAGTGCTTGGGAGGCAGATGTAGGAGGATCGTTGTGAGTTCAAGGCTAGCCTGAGACTACATAGTGAATTCCAGGTCAGCCTGGGCTAGAGCAAGACTTTACCTTAAAAAAAAAAAAAAAAAAAAAAAAAAAAAAAAAAGTAATGTCAGGGAGATGGCTTAATGGTTAAAGTTTCTTCCTTGCAAAGCTTGTCAGCCTGAGTTTGATTCCTGAGTACCCAGGTAAAGCCATACACAGAGTGATGCATGCAACTGGAATTTGTGTGCAGCCCTCCCTCATTTCAGTCTATTTTCTCTTACAAATAAATAAATTTGATTCATATATACTTTTTTTTTTTTTTGAGGTAGGGACTCACTCTAGCCCAGGCTGACCTGGAATTCACTCTGTAGTCTCAGGGTGGCCTTGAACTCATGGCGATCCTCCTACTATATACTTTTTTTTGAGGTAGGGTCTCACTCTAGCCCAGCCCAGGCTGATGTGGAATTTACTATGTGGTCTCAGGGTGGCCTCAAATTCATGGCAATCCTTCTACCTCTGCCTCCCTAGTACTGGGATTAAAGGTATGTGCCACTCACTATGCCCGACTAAAACCAGTTTTATATTTTTTTGTTTATTTATTTTGCAAGCATACACACACACACACACACACACACACACACACACACACACACACACACACACACACATACAGAATAGGCCCACTAGGGCCTCTAGTCACTGCAAATTAACTCCAGATACATGTGCCACTTTGTGCATCTGACTTTACATGGATAGTGGAATACTGAACCCAGGTCATTTGGGCTTTTCAGACAAGTACCTGAACAGCTGAGCCATTAACTCCAGCCCCTAAAATATTTAAAAAATAAAATAGCAGTGGAAATTATGACAGTGGATAGTAGGATAATACACCTAGCAGTCCTACCAGCTTTGTTTCCAATCTAACTCTGCCACTTATTGGGTGAGTAACCTAAGTCAAATCACTGTTTTTCTTCAGTCTAATTTTATTTACAAACCCATCATCATTTTTTTTTGGGGGGGGGGCGGGGTTCGAGGTAGGGTCTTGCTCTAGCCTAGGCTGACCTGGAATTCACAGTGTAGTCTCAGGCTAGCCTCGAACTCACAACAGTCCTCCTATCTCTGCCTCCCAAGGGATCAAAGGCCTGTGCTACCAGGCCTGGCTATCATTTTCATCACACCCTTACCCAAGTACCAACTGCAGTGCCTACACCAGAGGCAAGAAATTTGCAGAGGAGATATGCTATAGCATTTAACAAATTACAAATCACCTTTATCTTTTATTTGTTCATTCATATGACAATAATTGAGTCCCTGCTCAACGCAGGTTTAGAGGTTAGGGAGAGTGGGAAGAGGGAGTAAAATTGCCTAGGTCCTTTCACCCTCTTTTGTGATTCTCTAGAGCTTTCTGGTAGAAAGACAGAACAGGGAGTTGTCTTCAGTTTTACAGAGATGAGAGGACTAAAGCTTAGAGAAGGGAAATGGTTTTGCAGGAAAGGTGGTGGCTAGTGACAGAAACAGGATTTGTACCTAGGTCTGTGAGATAACATTAAAAATCTGAAATTTATTTAGCCCTTCGGGCGTGGGGGGCAGCCCCTGTCAAACACCCTGTATGCAAATTACCTTATGAAGTTGATATTGTTATTAGCTGCCTTTTAGAGGTAGGGAAACAAGGACACTGGTGTGTAAAGCTCATTATTTTGACATATTTTTATTTATTATTTATTTGCAAGTAGGAGAGAGAGAAAGGGAAATGGGTGAGGAAAATGGGCAAGCCAAGGCCTCTTGCTGCTGCAAAGAACTCCAGATGCATGAGCCACTTTGCGCATCTGGCTCTATGTGGGTACTGGGAATTGAACCTGAGGCCATCAGGCTTTGCAAGCAATCACCTTCAACCATTGTGCTATCTATCCAGTTTCATATTTTATTTTTTTTGTTTGTTTGTTTTTGAGTTAGAGTCTCGCACTAGCCCAGGCGGAGCTGGAATTCACTATGTAGTCTCAGGGTGGCCTCGAACTCAGCGATCCTCCTACCTCTGCCTCCCGAGTGCTGGAATTAAAGGCGTGTGCCACCACGCCCGGCAAACATTTTATTAATTTATTTGAAAGAGAATGAGAGAGAAAGAGGCAGGCAGACAGAGAGAGAGAGAGAGAGAGAGAGAGAGAGAGAGAGAGGATGGGTGTGCCAGGGCCTCCATCCACTGCAAAGGAACTCCAGGCACCTGGTGCATCTGGCTTTAGGTACTGGAGAATCAAACTTGGGTCCTTTTGCTTTACAAGCAAGTGCCTTAACCGCTAAGCCACCTCTCCAGCCCCGGATTTTTTAACATCCCTTTTAGGAGGGATTTCTCATTTGCAAGATGAAGAAACTGAGGCTTCTGGAGAGGGGTTGAGGGGCTAAGGGTGGACGACTCCCCACCCCGGTCCCTGGAGCCCCACTGACCGGTGGCCATGTCTCTGCAGGTGCAACACCAGGGAGACCCCTTTGGGCTTCCCGACTTCTCTCCGCCGCGGCTGCCAGTGGCCGGCCTGAGCGCCCCGGCTGCGGGCCACGCGGGGCTGTCGCTGCCCGAGCGGCTGCGGCTGGACGCGGCGGCGCTCGAGGCGCTGCCGGCGCTGCTGGAGGCCGTGCGCCGCCGCCAGGCGGAGCTGAACCCGCGCGCCCCGCGCCTGCTGCGGTGCCTGGAGGACGCGGCGCGCCAGGCCCGCGCCCTGGGCGCCGCGGTGGACACCGTGCTGGCCGCGCTGGGCGCCGCGGCCCGAGGGCCCCGGCCGGAGTCCCCCGTCGCCGTCGCCGTCGCCAACTCCGCCGCGGGGGTCTTCTCGGCCAAGGTGCTGGGGCTCCGCGTGTGCAGCCTCTACGGAGAGTGGGTGAGCCGCACCGAGGGCGACCTGGGCCAGCTGGTGCCCGGGGGTCCCGCCTGAGAGCCGGGCTGGCGAGGCCGTGCGCCCCTCCGTCCTCTCTCTCCATGCGTTTCTATTGGTGTTCCTTTGCACATGCACCCTCTGGACCTCCGGGTCCCCGCAGGAAGCTTCCTGTGCCCACAGTTTCTCGCTTTTTCTCTCTCTTCACCGGCTCCTTTAGGGTCTCTGGGGGTCTCTCTGGTCTCTTCCCCATTTCTCCCTTTGGCTCATGTGAGCATGAGCTCCATCTCAGCCTCATTTCATGGAGGCGATACTTTGTATCTGATTCTCTCCGTCCCTGTCTTTGTCCTTTCCTGCCTAGAAGAGTGCCTGCTGGTCCCCGGTGGCAAGGCCACCTACCTCCAAGGTCATTCCACCTGCTGTGCTCACTTTCCCCACTAGATCCTTTGGGCCCGCCCCCTTTCCCCTTGTTGGCCTTCACAGCCCCAAGCCCTAGCCTGATCTATAACAAAAGAGAGGGGGGGGGGGAAGCAACATTTTAGGAGAGTTTTATTTGAAAATAAATTAAATTTTTGTAAATAAAATGTTTAAAAATAAAGCTACAGTTATTTGTAAATAGTTGTTACAGCTGGTGAGACAGATTTGAGGATAGGATCCTTAAGGTACAGGGTGGTTGCTCCACTTATCTAAAAGGCACAGCATAAATAATCTCATGAAAGACCCTGGCCGGGAATGCCATCTGTCAGTCCTGAAAAGGAAGTGGATGCGTCCTGAGCAGGAAACAGATGCAACATGAGGCCTAGGGTCTGCAACTGGAAATTAAAATTCCATTTATCAGGCCCTTCAGGAGAAAGTCTAACAGAAATCACAGAGAGGTAGACTAGGGGAGGAATTAGCTCCAGTAAGAAGGAGGCCTTTGTGCTTAGAAAGGCCAGATCTTCACAGAGAAAATGAGGTAGACAGAGACAGGAAGGCAGCCCATGGTCTTCCCAAAAATTACAGGTAGAGAAGGGTCTCCAAGCAAGCCCAGAAAGGAGACCAGCTGTCCTTGCCTTAAAGCAGGAAGTGAGGCCTCTTGGGGGGAGGGGGTGCTCTTCTTTCCATCCTGGATATAGGAAAACCAGTACCACTGACTTGGTGATCCATGGAACCCCACCCAGATCTGGACAGAAGGCTATGGATCCTGGCATGAAGGCCCAGGCAATAAGGAATGGAGGTTTGGCTTCCAGGATATTCCCAAATACGTGGGACACATAGGTCTTGGCCACAGCTCCTCTAGCCCAGAAACAAGCAGAAACGAGACCTCTGAAGGAGGACATACTGCAGCGCCTAACAGGAAGGCCTGTCCTCTAGGCTGGGTACTTGGCCTTGAGCAGAGCCAAGTCCCTTACAGCCCGGTCTGTCCAGTGACCATATTCCCGGGTCACTATGTAGCCTCGACACTTCCTCTCAAAGGCTGAGGCCCCAAAAGGGACAAGTCCCAGAGTATCCTTTTCTGGGGGGATGGGCAGTCCCAAGGCAGTCATGATGGCAGCCATGTTGCCAAGCAGGCCTTGAGCCCTCAGTCTTGCAGCTCCTAGCTGAGCCAGCAGAATGGGACTGCCAGGATTCAGGTCACTCTGGTCATCCCCCACAAGCTGGAGGTGCTGGGATAAGGCCAGGAAGGCTCCCTGAGCACGGCTTAGACGCTCCACATCATCCAGGGCATGCCAGGTCTTGAAGGAGACAGCAGCAGGAGGCAGACTGCTGAGCTGAAGCTCAGGGGCTGCAAAGCCAGGGTCACTGAAGGGGCTTCCCTGGTACTGGAGCTGCATGAGTGACAGATAAAAACAGAAGTAAGGGGACCAAAGGAATGTCTGGGGAACTAGGTTTGAAACTCTTGAGTCTGGCATCTTCCTGCAGGGAGCCACCACTCCCCCAGTTAGGAGCCAGAGGGATGTCCTGACAGAGCTAGAGCATTATAGTCTCCAATTGTCTTCTGTGCTCCAGCTGCACAACACTGACAGAATCCGGAACTCCACATGGCAGTGTGATGATGATGGGAAATAATTCACTGCATGTGACATGCGTGATGCAATAAGGAGGTGAAAGCCACCGTTAACTAATCATGTATAAATATCGGTGAATAAGGTGGTTTTATTTTCTTAAAAAATTTTTTTTTCTGGTTTTTCAAGGTAGGGTCTCTAGCCCAGGCTGACCTGGAATTCACTATGTAGTCTCAGGGTGGCCTTGAACTCACGGCAATCCTCCTACCTCTGCCTCCCAAGTGCTGGGATTAAAGGTATATGCCACCACGCCTGGCTTTTGTGTCTTATTTATAGTATTTAGTTGCTTAATTTCTCACCTGCACAGAATAATCTTTTTATTTAAATTTTTTTGGGGGGGGGTTTCGAGGTAGGGTCTCACTCTAGCTCAGGCTGACCTGGAATTCACTATGTAGTCTCAGGGTGGCCTTGAACTCACAGTGATCCTCCTACCTCTGCCTCCCGAGTGCTGGGATTAAAGGTGTGCACCACCACGCCTGGCTTTTTTTTTTTTTTTAATTTTTTTTGAGACAAGTCTTCCTGTGTAACCCAGTTGGACTTAAACTCACAATTCTCCCTTCTCCACCTCCTTAGTACTGGGATGACAGATGTGCACCATTATACCAGAACTGACACATTAAATATAGAATCTTTTGCATGTGTGTGTAGTGTATGTGTGTATGTTACATATGTACAGGTGCATGTACATGAGGGACATGTGTATTATCCCTCATTTCACATGGGTGCTAGGGATCTGAACTCAGGTCTTTATGATTGTATGTCAAGCACTTTACAGACTGAACTATCTCCAAAGCCCCTCTTTCTGTTTCTTTGAAGCAAAGTCTCATGTATCCTGAGGAGGTCTTGAACTTGCTATGTAGCCAAGGATGACCTTGAACACCTCATCCTCCTGCCTCCACTTCCTAAATGCTGGGATTACCATCATAGGATTACTGGCATATACCCTCTTGCCCTTTGATACACAGAATTAAGTTTTTTTTCTTATCTGCACGTGTGTGCACATGCGCACATGGATACGACAGGGTCTCTTGACTGTCTGGCTATAGGTGGGCAGCTGGGAAATTAAACCTGGGCAGCCATGCTTTGCAAGCAAGCAATTTTAACCACTGGGCCAGCTCTCCAGCCCCAGAACCTTTTTGTTTCAAATTTTATTTATTTATGAGGAGAGAGAAAGAGAGAGGGGTTGCCAGGGTCTCTTGGTACTTCAAATGAACTCCAGATGAACACACCACTTTGTACATCTGTGGGAACACTGGCAAGCAGGTTTTGCAAACAAGTATATTTAGCTGCTGAACCATCTCCCCAACCCAATACATAGAATCTGTTTGTTTGTTTTTCAAGGTAGGATCTTGCTTTAGCTCAGGCTGACCTGGAATTCACAATGTAGTTTCAGGCTAGCCTAGAACTCACAGCGATCCTCCTACCTCTGCCTCCTAAATGCTGAGATTAAAGGCTTGTGGCACCACACTGGGCTTCATAGAATCTTAATGAGCACTAGGTCACCTAGTCTTATAGTTCCATTTTACAGGTGGAGAAACTGAGGCTTAGAGTGCCCAAGGCTATGTAGGGAATGGTGCTAGAATCTGGATTGTGTAACTTTGCATTGATATAAAATGCAGTACAGGGGGAAATACGCAAATTTCAGGCTCCCAGGACAGCAGATGTGTGGTTTGGGAGGGGGCAGAGCTAAGATGGATAGAGTTTTTGTCAATGAGATCCCTGTTCCTGCTTTAGACAGACATTCCTATTCAAAATGGGAACAAGCAGGGCATGGCTCGCAGAGGAAGAAGGATCACCATGAGTTCAAGACCAGCCTGGGATCCATAGTGAGTTCCAGGTCAGTCTGGGCTACAGTGAGACCTTGACTCAAACACACACACACACACACACACACACACACACACACACACGGGAACCAGCACTACATGGGCCAAACAAAAAACATTGTGAGGTTGGAAAGATGGCTTAGTGGTTAAGGCACTTGCCCCCAGTGCCTAAGGCCCCCGGTTCAATTCCCCAGGACCCACATAAGCCAGACCCACAAGGTGGTGGCCCTGGCTCTCTCTCTCTCTATCTGTATCTCTCTGCTTGAAAATGAATAAATTAAAAAAAAAAAAACAAAACGTTGTGGAGTCAGACCCAGTCCCAGCCTCAGCTAGTAGGCTCTAAGCTTTATCTCTGTACAGTGGGTAGAAACAAGAGGCAGGAGCTTATACAAAGGCCTGGTTTCAGTATTGGGGAAAAGATGACTGGCCCAAAGTCACCTAGCCATCAGTGAATGTGTCTCTGGTGAAGAGTCTCTGTGTCCTCAGGCCCAAAGAGGAATATCCTGGACTTGCCCTGCTCTGCTAAACAGGACAATGCGCTCTCCCTGGACTGTGGCTAAGCCCAGTCACTTACGTAGGTCTGCAGCAGTGTTGAGGTATTCTTCTGCATGTAGAGGGCCAGGCTGTAGGCTTGACTGATGGGCTCTGCTGGGGAGGTGGGGGCCGCAGGACTGAGGAGTGGCAACAACAGGCTCAGTAGGCAGAGGGGTCCTGACAGAGGACATCAGAGGTCAGCACCAAATCCCTGACACTGCCTGCTCTTCATTCATTCATTCTTTCATTCATTCCAACAACTACTTCAAAGTGTAAGGCCTGTGGCCTGCTATAGCTTGTCTATGCAAGTCAAGGCAAAACTCACCTGGTAGGCAGATTGTTTCCAGCTCAGAATTCCACTTCAAGTTCTTTTGAATTTCAGACTCCAGTATTCTGAATTCAATTTTCTACTTTTATTTTTATTTTTATTAAAACAGCATAACACTCATACTGGCTTAGAGCTCTTAATCCTCTGCTTCCCTAGTGCTGGGATTATAGGCCTGGGCCACCATGCTCAGCCATGCAGGTGTTTCTTAATTTGCTTGTTACAAGAATATGTCCCCTTTGTGAAAATTCATCCTGCTCTGCAAGTATGATTTGTATGTTGTGTATTTGCAACAAAAGATGTATCTAGAATCTAATTTCTTTTTTTGGGGGGGGGTTGACTTAAGGTCTCACTCTAGCCCAGCCTGACCTGGAATTCACTATGTAGTCTCAGGGTGGCCTTGAACTCATGGTGATCCTCCTACCTCTGCCTCCCAAGTGCTGGGATTAAAGGCGTGCGCCACCACACCTGGCTAGAATCTAATTTCTTGTCCCCTTCTTCCCACAGCTGCAACCTCAGTCTGAGCCCCATCACCTCTCTTCCCCTTGGTCTGTTACCATCTGTGTCCCCCCTGTGCAGTCCTCCATATCCAAGCCTATCCCTCCCCTGCCCTGACATTCAAGGCTCCCCAATCACTCAGAGTAAAAGCTGAAGACCATGGTGTGGCTAGCAAAGGTTCTGTTCCTGGGCACTCACTTGCTTTCTTTTCTGAGACAGGATCTCATGTAGCCCAGGCTGGCCTCAAACTCACTATGTAGCTGAGGATGATCTTGAACTTCTCATCCTTCTGCCACTACCTCCCAAGTGCTGGGATTACATCATGACTGGTTTATGTAGTCTGGGGATTCAAACCCAGGGCTTTGCGTTTTCCTTTTTTTTTTTTTTAACTTTTTATTGATAACTTCCATAATTATAGACCATAAACCATTGTGATTCCCTCCCCCTCACCATATTTCTTCCCTCTCTCACTCTCTGTTTTGTTTCAGTGTCATCATCTTTTCCTCCCATTATGTGTAGGTATTATCAGGCACTGCAAAGTCATGAATATCAAGGCCATTTTGAGTCTGGAAATTTTTTTTCTTTCTTTTTTTTAAAAAAACAATAACAACAACAAAAACCTTTTTATTGACAACATCCATACATATGTAAAATATACCATGATCACTGTCCCCTCTTACACGCTTCCATTTTCCTTTCTCCTATACTGGGCATGATGCACCCCTTTAATTCTAGCTCTCGGAAGACAGAGGTAGGAGGATTGCTTGTGAGTTTGAGGCCAGCTTGAGTTCCGGGTCAACCTGGGCTAGAATGAGACCCTGCCTCTAAAAAACCAATAAAAAGAATTAGACAAAAGAGCCAGCCCTCAGGAGGGTCACCATGAGTTCTAGGCCACCCTGAGACTACATAGTAATTCTAGGTCAGCCTGGGGTTAGAGTGAGACCCTACCTAAAAAGACCAGGGAGCTAAAAAAAGAATTAGAAAAAAAAATAAAATAATGGGCTAGAGAGATGGCTCAGTGGTTTAAAGGTGCTTGCTTGCAAAGCCTGATGGTCCAGGTTCCATCCCCCAGTACCCAGGTAAAGCCAGATTCACAAAGTGACTCATGCATCTGGGGTTCATTTGCAGTGGCTAGTGGCCCTGGTGCACCCATTCTCTGTATCCCTTTGCTTGCAAATAAATAAATAAAATTTAAAAACAAAATGGTATTTGTACCGAGTATGAAAAGATTTTTGTTTTCCTTGTCTAAACAATACAAAACAACTACTCACCTAGCACTGACATTGTATTGGTTACTATAAGTAATCTATAGATTATTCAAAGCATATTGGAACATGTTACATAGCATATATACAATTATTAGTACATTTTATATAAGGGACTGGAGCATTCTTGACGTTTGCTGTCTGGTGTGGGAATCTCTTAAAATCAGTCCTTGGTAGATACTGAGGGGAGTTTGTACCAGCACATAGCAGGTCTTCAATAAATACTCATTGAATGAAAAATGAATAAAGCCCCCTATGTATAAGGATGTGGTCTCCAGCTGGTGCTCAGGCACTGCGCACTGACATTGAGCAGCCAGAGGTGGCTGACAAAGCCTCCTCCTCTCCTGGTCTCTGGGCCCTGGTGACCTGTCCCCTCACTCACCTAGCAGGCAGCACATGCTCCCTCCTTGGTTCCTTCCTCTGAGGTCTCTGAGTCTTTTCAGGGTACCAATCCTCCTATCCCTCTGGCTTTATACCCCAGCTGAGCCCTAGAGCCGCCCAGGAGGGAGGGAAGTATCTCCACCCTGGGAAAGGAGGGCAGGCAGTGGACAGGGTCCAGGCAAAGAATGAGGCAGACCCTGCCAGGAGACAAGACAGGGAGAGGTTTGGGAGGGACCCAGATGAAGGCATATATTCCAGGTCAAGTGGAAGCCCCTGAGGTGGGGAAGAGACATGGAAGAGTACACTAAGGTGATAGCCTAGACCCCTACAGCCCCCAAGCTAAACCCTAAACCCTGGTGGTGAGGAAGGAAGGGGCAAGGGCAAGGGCAAGGAGAGGATTATGGGGGACAAAGGGGCCGCCCTGCTCCCTGCTGCTCCGCACGTCCTGGGATCCAGTTTCCCATGAGAAGGCCTCCCCCTGCTCCGCCCATGAGGACCCAGGCATTGGGCCTTGGCTTCTAAGGAGTTTGGAAAGGGATCAGGAGGAGTGGTGTGAGAGCCCCATCACCCACACCCAGGTGCACACTCGTCCACACATGTACTGGCACACAATAAGCTTGTGTACAGTTTCACGTGTTCATTCCTCCAAGTATGTCTGCACCCTACTGTGTGCTCCCTGTTCTAGGTGCCTAGCATAAAGCAGAGAACAAAATTCTCTGAATCCCCTGCCTTCATAGAGCTGACACTAGCAGGCATATTTATGTGCATGTCATATCAGGCATACACATGTGACAAACCCAGAGTCCAGAGGAGATTGTATCCTGAATACTGGGAAGCCCAGCCACAGGCACCTGTACAGAGCAGAGGTGCACTCAGAGATAGTTACATACCTCATGTGCACACCTGTGCACACATACACACATGCTGCTGTAATCCCACCTAGCCACATCTGAGGCTTTGCTAGATGGGGATATCCTGTCCCCCTCCCAGGTACAATATACAGGGACACACACATATGGCTTCACATCACACATACTCTTCTGAGATCCTCTTCCCTGGGAAAGCTGGTGGCAGAGGGACCAAGATGCTGGTTCTATCCCTCTTCAGGACTTTCACAGCTTCTCCATGATGGAATGATGCTTGATTCTCACGAGGTGTCACAGCAAGTCAGCCAGACCTTGACTCCCTTAAGGAGCAGGAAGATAGTTCTCCATTACCTCCCCTGGGAGAGGGATGCACATTCACTCAACAGACACAGTACATCACCTACTGTATGTGGTGCTGTGGTGAATGACAGGTCCTCCCAAGGAGGGAGACTACTGCTAATCATATGAGCTAATAAAAGTCAAGTTTTGCCAACTGTGGTGGTGCACACATTTAATCCCAGCGCTGGGGTGGCAGAGTTAAGAGGATCCCTGTGAGTTCGAGGCCATCCTGGGCTAGAGTGAGACCCTACCTCAAAAAAAAAAAAAAAGAAAAGAAAAGAAAAGAAAAAAGAATAAGGTTTCAGACAGGTGTGGTGACACACACCTGTAATCCCAAGACTCAGGAGGCTGAGGTAGGGGGATACCAATGTTGAAACCAGCTTGGGCTACATAGTGAGACTGTTTCAAAAAACAAAATGAGGGGTCTGGAGAGACGGCTTAGTGGTTAAAGGTGCTTGCTTACAAAGCCAAACTGCTAGAGTTCAAATCCCCAGTACCCACATAAAGCCAGATGTACAATGTGGTACATACTTCTGGTGTTTGTTAGCAGTGGCAGAATGCCCTGGCATGCCTATCCCCCCTTCTTTTCTCTCTCTCTGCTTCCAAATAAATAAGTGAATAATAAAAATATTTTTAAGCAGGGCATGGTGGTGCATGCCTTTAATCCCAGCACTCAGGAGGCAGAGGTAGGAAGATCACTATGAGTCTGAGTCTACCTTGAGACTACATAGTGAATTCCAGGTCAGCCTGGGCTAGAATGAGACCCTACCTCGAAAAGCAAAATGAAAAAAGCCAAATGAAAACAAAAATAAATAAATAAATAAAGTAAAAAGAGCCTGATGTGATAGTTTAGGCCTTTAATCCCAGAACTCTGAAAGCTGAAGCAGGAGTATCACTGTGAGTTTGAGACTAGCCTGGGCTACAAAATGAGTTTCAGGTCAGCCTGGGCTAGAGTGAGATCCTCCTTAATAAACAATAATGAGGGCTGGAGAGATGGCTCAGCAGTTAAGGAGCTTGCTGTGGAGCCTAAGGAGCACTCAAATAAATCCCGATGCTTAAAGTGGAGCACGCATCTGGAGTTCCTTTGCATCTGCTGGAGGTACCTTTTCTCTCTCACACATAAACCTTTAATTCCAACACTGGGGAGGCAGAGGTAGGAGGATCACTGAGTTTGAGGCCAGCCTGAGACTACATAGTGAATTCCAGGTCAGCCTGGGCTACGGGGAGAGAGAGAGAAAGAGAGAGAGAGAGAGAGAGAGAGAGAGAGAGAGAGAGAGAGAGAGAGAGAGAGAGAGAGAGAGAGAGAGAAAGAGAGAGAGAGAGAGAGAGACCCCCGTCTACCTAAAAAAAAAAAAAGAAAAAGAAAATAAAATAAATTAACAAAAGGTTTCCTAATGTGACAAAGGACTGCTGAGATGATTAGTTGGAGTAAAGGGGAAGCTTAGTTAAGGAGCTTAAGGCCCAGAAAGGGTTAGCTACTTACCTGAAATCACACAGTAAAGCCAGGGCAGATCCTAGGCCCTTGCTCAGCCTGGGGCTGCAGATGGATGTCCCAGATCTGAACTATGGGCTCAGGTAGGAAGGAGGTTGAGGATATTGATGGTTTTGGGTTGGGGGCACCTAAACAGCATCTCCAAGAATGGGGGCTGTCAGGCTTCCGGGCGGGCAGGCAGTGGTGTCAGAGGATTAGAGTAGGCCCATTGAGTGTGTGCACTGAGGCGTGGGCTGGGCCATGGCAGCAGTGTATAGGGAGGAGGGGTGAAGGAGCACAGATACTTGATCTGTATTATTCACAGGTGGTGGATGTGGGCCTCACCCAAGAGGCAGGCCAACGCTTACCCAGCCTCACCACTGCCTCCCTTCTCAGGGGCTTCACTTTCCCCTTCTGGACCTCCAGGTGTCCTTTGAATCAGAGCCAGTTCTTACTCTCCAAAGTGTGGTCCACCTGTTCTAGTGTTATCAAAAGCAAGCTGGGCGTGGTGGCGCATGCTTTTAATCCCAGCACACGGGAGGCAGAGGTAGGAGGATTGCAGTGAGTTCAAGGCCACCCTGAGACTACATAGTGAATTCCAGGTCAGCCTGGGATAGAGTGAGACCCTTCCTGGTGTGGGGGGGACCTAGGTCCTTTTTATGCTAGGCAAGTGCTCTCTCACTGAGTTACCTCCCCACTTTCTCTTTTGTCTGTTTGAAACAGGGTTTTACTCTGTAGCCCAGGCTGGCCTAGAACCCTCCTGCCTCAGCCTTCTCAGGATTACATGTGTTTGCTTCCATGTCTGGGTTCAGTCTGTTTTGTTATCTGGAAATGGGATAATAATACCCCAGGCCCTTGTTCACTCCTCCCACCCAAGTGCTCAGACTCTCCACTGCCCTCAGGACAAGGTCTGCATTCCTTAGCTCAGCTACCTAAGCCTTAGGTCACCCCTGTCCCTGGCATAGCCATGAGCTTTGCCTGTTGCACTTCCCACCTGGTCCTCCAGCCATACAAACTAGTCTTTGTTTCTGCTGCTGACACCAAGCTTTTGCTCTCCTGCACCATTTCCTTCTGACACAACCTCATATCTTACCCTTCCTCTAGGGCTTTATCTCCTCTAAGAAGGTTTCCCTATCTCCTTTCTAAGTTGGGGACACCTCTGAAATCCAAGTCTCCTATGCCCCCTATTGACTGATCGCTCTTATCACGCTGTCCCCTAGTCCCTTACCCTTACCAGACAGAAGGCAGAATTTTGTCATTTATCTCCAGCAGGCCATGCAAAGGAGACACCTCAGTGAGTGTGTTAGTCAGACTTTACTTTTTGTTGTTGTTGTTTCGAAGTAGGGTCTCACTCTAGCCCAGGCTGACCTGGAATTCACTGTGTAGTCTCAGGCTGGCCTTGAACTCACGGCGATCCTCCTAACTCTGCCTCCTGAGTGCTGGGATTAAGGGCAAGCGGCATCACACCCTGCCTCCAGAAACTTTTCTTTTTAGTCAGGGTTTTATGTATCCCATGCTGGCTTTGAACTCATAATGTATTCAGAGATGACCCTGAATTTCTGATCCTCCTGCTTCCACCTCCTGAGTTCTAGGATTACAGGCCTAAACCACCACAGGGTTATGTGGTGCTGGTGATTAAATCCAGGGCTTTGTGCATGCTAGGAAAGAACTCTCCCAATTAAACTACATCCCCAGGCCTGCAAGAAACAACCTGACACTGTGGTTCATAGTTTCTGTGGGTCCCTTGCTCTTAAGCCTGTGACAAGGTAGAAACCCAAGGTGGAAGGACACAGTGAAGCAAAGCTGTCACCTCTTGGCAGCTGGCAGCAAAGAAAGTAACAGGAAGGGGCCAGGAACAAGATAGGTCCTTCAATGGCATGCCCCCAGTGATTGAGTTCCTCTAACCCAGCCCTACCTTCCACACTTCCACCTACCTCCCAGTAGTCTGTTGAAAATTTAATTTATCCTGAGATTACTTCATTCATTAGGTCGGAGTGTTCCTGAACTAACTGCCTCAGGAAACATCCAGATGACTGTTTAACTAATCTAGTAATCATCTCTCAATCCAATCAAGCTGATAATGGAGATTAATCATTAAAAAAAAAAAAAAGTGGTGGTAAACACCTGTGATCCCAGTACTGCGCTCTGGAGGATCAGAAGTTCAGGTCATCCTGGCCTCCATAATAAATTGGAAGCCAGCCTGGAACGCTCATTTCATTCATTAATTCCATGAACTTTATTTTTGTTTTTTAAATGTTTTTATTTACAAGCAGAGACAATGAGAAGAGACAGACAGAGAGAATGGGTGATACACCATGGCCTCCAGCCACTGCAAACGAACTCCAGATGCTTGTGCCACTTTGTACATCTGGCTTTATGTGAGAAATTGAACCTGTTAGGCTTTGAAAGCAAGTGCCTTTAACCGCTGAGCCATTTCTCCAGCCCTATTTTTTAAAGGGCTTATTATTTACCAGTCATTTTATATGCAAATGAATTCTCATTTAATTCTTATAACAAATCTGGAGAGTAGGTGTTGTGATAATAGACCAAACTTTTCTTTTTCTTTCTTTCTTTCTTTTTTTTTTTTTTTTTTTTTTTTTTTTTTTTTTTTTTTTTTTTTTTTGAGGTAGGGTCTCACTCTAGCCCAGGCTGACCTGGAATTCACTATGTAGTCTCAGGGTGGCCTCGAACTTAGGACAATTTTCCTAAGCCTCCTGAGTGCTATGATTAAAGGTGTACATCACCATGCCCAACTTAAAAAATATTTTTTAAAGTATTTACTTATTTGCAAGTAGAGAGAGATAGAAAAGATAGACCGAAAGAATGGGTGCACCAGGGACTCCAGTTGCTGCAAATGGAGTCCAGATGCATATGACTCTGTGCATTTAGCTTTACATAGGTACTGGGGGATCAAACTCTGGTTCAGCTTTGTAGGCAATCATCTTAACTGCTGAGCCATCTCTCCAGCACTAAAAAAAAAATTTTTTTTTTGCTGGGTGTCGTGGTGCACACCTTTAATCCCAGCGCTCGGAGGCAGAGGTAGGAGGACCGCTGTGAGTTCGAGGCTAGCCTGAGACTACATAGTGAATTACAGAGTGAATTCTAGGTCAGCCTGGGCTAGAGCAAGACCCTATCTCGAAAAACCAAAAAAAAAAACAACATTTTTTTTTTTTTAGTTTATTATTTAAGAAAGTATGGGTGTGCCGGGACCTCTGCCCCTGCAAACAAATTTCAGTTGTATGAAGCACTTCATGTGTCTAGCTTTATGTGGGTGCTGAGGACCTGAACGGGGGCCATCAAGCTTTAGAAGCAAGAACCTTTAATCATCCTGCCAGCCCCTGTTTTTTTTTTTTTTTGGTTTTTCGAGGTAGGGTCTCACTCTAGCCCAGGCCGACCTGGAATTCACTATGTAGTCTCAGGGTAGCTTGGAACTCACATTGATCCTCCTACCTCTGCTTCCGGAGTGCTGGGATTTAAAACATGCTCCACCATGCCCGGCAAAAGTATCTTTTAAAAAGATAAATATTCAGGCTGGAGAGATGGTTCAGAGGTTAAGGCACTTCCCTGCAAAGCCTAACGACCAAGGTTCCATTCCCCACTACCCATGTAAAGCCAGATGCACAAGGTGGCACATGTATCTGGTGTTTGCAGTGGCTAGAGGCTCTGGCATGCCTATTCTCTATCTGCTCCCCTCTCTCTTAAATAAAGATAAATATTCAAGGTCAGCCTGGGCTAAAGTGAGCCCCTATCTGGAAAAGAACAATAAGAAAGATAAAGTAAGTATATGGGACATACTTAGCTGTGTGCAAATGGACTTGAACATCTTGGATTGCTCTGGAGACCATCCCTATGGATACCTATAGATGATTGGAGTACATAACCTGCTATATAACATGAATTATAAGTATGCAAGATTCACACATGAGAACCCATCACTGTCTCTGAATCACAATAACACAATATAGAAGTGAAAATTGAAAGAGCATATTAATTCTAATGATTTTGAAAAATATTTTATTTGAGAGACAGAAAGAAGCAGAGAGAGAGAGAGAAAAAAAAGAGAAAGAGAAAGAGAGAGAGGGAGGGAGACTAGGCATACCCAGCCACTGCAAACAAACTCCAGACATATGTGCCACTTTGTGCATCTGGCTTTATGTGGGTACTGGGGAACTGAACCCAGGTTGTCAGGCTTTTCAAGCTAGTGACTTTGAGCCGGGTAGGAGTGGTGCATACCTTTAATCCCAGCACTGGGGAGGCAGAGGTAGGAGGATTGCCATGAATTCAAGGCCATCATGAGACTACTTAGTGAATTCCAGGTCAGTTTGGGCTACAGCAAGACACTATTTAAAAAATAAATCAAAGCTAAATAAATAAGATTTAAATTTATTTGCCAGAGAGAATGAGAAAAGGCATAGAGCATATCAGGGCTACAAACTCCAGAGGCATGCACCACTTTGTGCATCTGGCCTTTCACATGGGTGGCTTGGGAACTGAACTTAAGCCAATAGGTTTTGAAAGCAAAAGGCACTGAGCCTTCTTCCCAGCCTCTAATCTGTATTATTTCTGAATGTGGGCTCTGAACTTGAATTCTAACTCTACCACCTATCTCTTTTTT